>JAIPRL010001489.1:0-81248 GCA_025469235.1 Pemphigus obesinymphae | reverse complement strand
TTATAGTTCTGCTAAAATAAGCTAAATTTGAAAAAAAAACTCTTAGAGGTGTACTTCTAATGACATTGAGAATCATTATAAATAGTTAAATTAAAAATTATCATATTATAAAACCCTCTGGGTTTAAAATAAAACACCAATTAATCTCTTTAAAATTATAATTTTCACCCCTTAAAATAGAAAATTTTGAAAAATTCCTTTTAGATAATTTTTATGTATAGTGTTAACCTACATTTTTTAAAAAAAAAACAATACCATTTTTACATCATTTTTTAAATGGCGTGTTCATATTTTTTCTGATTTTAGATTCTGAGCGTAGCGAGGGAGCTAATGGTTTTACAATAACATTTATTTATTTTTATTTTTTCCATTTTTCTGTAAACACTTTTTCTACCAGAAGGAGTGCTCTGATCTTTACAAGCTTACCCGGTTTTCGGTAGCAAATTGCATCTAGTTGGTACTTTAGAGGGGTCATTTTGTATAATTTTGATTTGGGTATTTTAGATGTAAATTGTTATTGTAATTTGTTTATTCGAGTTTCCCGGGTAACGATTACAATCATTGTATATTATATTATATTATCTATATTATATTTTTTTCTTCACCGAGCCTAAACAATAAAGTATTAAGAGTTATGTATACTACACGGAAGCTACGCTCAGAATCGTTTTATTAAATGCAACGACTTATCATTGCTTTAAAATTCAATACATCTACCAAGAATATCCTGACCAGTAGCGAAGTGCATCCACTCCTACTGAAACCAGACGAGCGAAGTGCTTCCACCCCCTACTGACCGGCTTTTTTTTCATAATGATAATACCGCAGGCCTTGGATATTACATATAAACATAATTTGATGACCCTAAGAAACACAATGAAATATTGTATTTTAGAACAACTAAAAATAGTGATACAAAATCCAGTGCCCCCCCCAAAAAAAAAATAAATTTCTAGCTACGTCACTGGTATGGACATATGAGTCATCCATTGGATATCTAATGGATAATATTTTCTGTGTGGGTGTGTATAGTAAGTTATACATAGGTTTATTATTAGATAGAAATGGGTGAAATTGCACACGGTTCCTAAACAATGTTTGCCGTGACCGTTTTATCAATTGTAATTGTCATTTCTAAAATGTCGATATTCCATAACAATCTTTAGATAATAGGTATGGGTTTACTATAGAATTATACCTATACGCGAATACGTCCTAGCTATATATTATCTGTAACAGTTTGCGTGTAGGTACATAATAAATAGGTACTAAAATTGTGCGGACTGCGAACATTTGTTGTGTGCATATGTTTTATACAAAATTTTGTGATTTTTCAATATTTATTTTATTTTTTAAAAATTTTAAATTAAATTAAATATGGATATTTTTGAAAGTCAAAAAGGTCAGGAGAAACTAGCTTTCAAAGGATACATGTATGTTGTAAGTACATAAAGTTTGTTCAAATTTTATACGGTGGAAATGTTGTAAAAAAAACAACCATAAATGCCCATGTGTACCTACTAAAAACTATTCTCTTGATAAGGAACACGTCATAATAAAAATTGATCATGGACATAAACATAATCCTAATATGTTTGAAAATCACGCCAAAAAAATAAAAATGGAAATAAGAAATAAAGCGAAAACGTCAAAGAGCACACCAGCACAATTATTTTCTGAAGTCGTAATGGGTCTTCCAGAAGATATTTTGGAAGAACTTCCTAAAGAAACTTCAATAAAAAAAACCATTCAAAATCAAAAAACTAAGAATTTTCCAAATGTACTTGATCATTTAAATGATTTATATATACATATTATAAAAAATATCCAATTATTTTAATCAAAGACTTGAAAACGTTATTATACTTTTTGTTTTCAGTTTTAAAATATTAGTATTATGCATAAAAAATACGAAACAAAAAACAAATTAGTTACCTACCTATAGCCTATAGGTGTTTTTTTTTTACATACATAGGTATTTATAATTAACTAGTTTTTCTATATTTATAATTATTTTACCTATATACTTATGTAGGTACTTATAATTAACTAATTCTTTTTTTTGATATTTGATATATTTTTACTAATTGATCCTATGTGTATACTGTATATCTATAATAATTTACTAGGTGTTTTAAATTTTAAGTGGAGTTAAGAATCTATTGGTTTTACAATGATGGTTATTTATGTATTTATAATATTTTATTAAGGTGGTTCGAGTCGCTCAAAAATATATCGTTTTTGGACCTTTCGCTGTGACAAAATTGCGCGACTTTGGCTGTATTAAATTAAATGTACCGATTTTAATTCTGTAAAAAACATAATATTTTTCGATATATTTTCTAGATTTTGATCAAGGCGTTTTTCGAAACATGAATTTTCGATTTTGGTATGATTAAATAAAATTTCTATATTTTACAAATTGTTCACTTATATATATCTAAAGCGGAAATTCATATTTCGAAAAACGCCTCGAATAAAACCTAGAAAAGATGTCAAAGAATCTTATTCTTTTTACAGAATTAAAATTGGACGAGCTAAAGTCTCACAATTTTGTCACAGCGAAAGCAACTTTCTGTTCAAAAGTGATTTAATATACGATCTTATTTTCATTATTTTTACACTTGCGATTCATATTTAACCTAGATGGATATGGATACAAGCCCAAGGAGTGTATTTATTAATTTATTATTAGCTTTATTAACTTAAATGACCTCTCTAACTACATAAAATTCTGAATTTAAAATTTTAGCATGTACGATAAATTGCCTATATAATACTCCTTAGAAAATGACCAACTCGAACCCCCTTAATATTTTAATTATTTTTACCCTTAATCTATTTTATTATAGACTAGCCGACCCGTGTATAATTGTTATTTAATTGAAAATTATATTAAATAAAAAGAAAAAAATAGATTTTAGTTGTGTGGAAGTTATCTAAGTTATCTAATCTAACCTGCGTTTTTTTTCGGGGTCCAAAATTCCGGTGTTTTTTTTTTGCGTTTCCCATTTTTACACATTTTATAAGCTGTTAAAAAAATTAAAAAAAAAAAAAAAAACGATATTTTAACAGCTCATAAAACGTGTAAAAATGGATATATCAAAAATCGGCTCCAACTGTCACTATAATATGTAGATAATGTTGTTAGCAGGTTAGCTATAATTTGGTTTTTTTGTTTTGTATATTACTAACATGTTTTTGTAAGTTGATAAAAATGAAAAATTTTAGGATATGATGACCTAAAAATAATATTTGTAAAAAAAAAAAAATCAATCATTTTAATAAAAGTAGACTATTTCATAACATTTTAAAACGTTAATTATAAAAAATATACTTACCTATGTAATCGTATTTATGACCAATCGTGCTGAGTGACCATGTTGAGTGGCAAATGATAAGTAGGTACAAAATCTGGACGTGGTTTTAGATTATATTTTATTTTATTTTAGAATTTTGTAAACTATTTATTAATATAGGTACTATATATTTATGTATATATAGTGACCAAATCAACAATGTCCCTCGTGTTATGTCCTCGAGCGTACACAGGAGATTAGGTGACCAAATATTACACACGACGAAATATTAAAATAAACTAATTTAAACACTTGATTTGGATTATCAAATTAATTCGTTTTTATTTAAATAGTACACTCATACACAATAAAATAACAGTGTCAGTTTACAAGTAGGTACCCATTTAAGATTTAAAGTCAAAAATATTTCAAATGTTAAAATATTAAGAAAAACGGCAAGTCGAAACGAAGGAGGTGTTTAACACGGTAAAAATCAGTATCATTATCGACTAAAAATTAATATTAGGTAAGTACACCTAAATTAGACTAATAATTAAAAATTTTTTTTCCAGCGGTTGGGTCCTTTTCCAAGATTCGTGTCAGATAAAGACAACTGGAAGTTGTACCGAGTTAGGTTAGTTACGTCTCCTTAAAAACAAAATGAAAGAACAGTTCTATTATTCTGTGCCTATTCGATAAAAGTATCCGATATGCATTTATATTAATTAAATATTACCGAATACCTATAGATATCTATAGTATTTGTTATTACTCAAAGCTGATATAAAATGCTTATTTTTTATCTGTGATATTACCTATTTTTAATTTTTGATAGTGCAATAATTAACATGATATTATTCTGTGATTTGTTTATCTTATCTTAATTCGTGGTTCTGTAAGAAAATCCCCCCCAAGTGTTTTTTTTTTAATTATTACATTATAGTTTATATATTTAATGTTTGGAATCTAGTAAAAAAACACCTAGGAAGTAAAGTCCTCTCAAGGCTGGATTGACTAGGTTGAGCCAATTAAGTAATGTGTGTCCAAAAGTGAAATTTGGAACGTTCTTAATAGCCGGTACACTACGGTTTATTAAAATATTTTATTATAAATATTAATATGTTCATAAACGCTTTTTGAGCTTAGTAGAAATTCTAAAACTCGGTGAGCCAGTAGCTGAGCCCACAGAAAAAATCTCAAATTTAAAATTAAATATTATAGTTTAACTGATTAATATAAAATTTAAAATTAAATATTATTTAGGTTAATTATACAAATATTATATTGATATTTTCGTTGATAAAATGTATCATGTGATAATATCAAGACATCAGACAAATGATTATTTATTAGTTAGTCGTGTGTTATACGCAACTGCTTCTAAAAATGTTTCCAATGTTCTTTTTCTTTCTTTGTAATCCATGCACAACCGTTTTAATATTACTTGATGTTTTACTGTATATTTAATTTTTTTGAGATACTGGAGAGTTCCTAAATTATATTGACTTATTTTCATTTCATCTACAGTACCTTTGGTTACCTACAGTAACTTCTAATCTCATCTTCTTAATGAGATTTCAGATGGATGGTTATGCCCTACTCAATTAGAAAATCGATGGTTCCATCATTCGGTTGTGTTGTTAGTTGTATGATTACCACTCAATGTTGATTCATATACATTCCAGACATGTGTAGGAAACTTTGGTTGGAATTTTAGAAATTTAATTTCATTATTATGAGAATGTATTTGTTTGTATACCTTATGTAGGTACCTACCTACTCCTTATCCTGTTATTTATTATTTTTCCTAAATCTTCATACTATGACTCACGAGTCTTATATCTCTCTATAATTTTTACATTTCTTTACCCTTAAATAAGATATTACATAACTCTTCCCCCATGCTTCTAGAATTTTTGCCTTCAATTAGTACCTATCTACCTTATTAGAACTTTGTCAGTAATATTATATCTAAATTCCCTATTACATTTCATTACTTGTATAGGAATCTAGGAAAAAAGTACCTAATTATTTCGTAACTAAATTATAAATGGTACCTATTAGGTAGGTTTTAAGTGATTATTAGGTGACAACTGAAATATAAATAGTAAAAAAGTTGTATATATTTGTATACTAAATTCTTCTATTTGGACACAAAAAAAAAAAAAAATTACCCTTGAAGTAGTATGTGATTAAAATAAAATTATTAGATTTTTAGAGACCATTCAACCAAAAAAGTACAATTAAAATTATTATGTGAAAAATATAAGAGATAAAAACGTGACATACCTAATTTTTTATTAGCTATATCGCATACCATAAGATATAGATAAGCAATAATTTTATAAAAAAAATAATATTTGGATTTAACATTTGTGATAATAAATACCAATTTTGTATATTTGTGTACCTAATTTACTAAAAAAATCGAATCAAATACATTTAGGTATCTGATTTTCTTTAAAATAAGTTTTCTCTTTAATATTTTAATTAATAAATAAATACTAATTTTGTACCATAATTTTAAAATAAAACTCTTGAATTGGCACTATGTGAAAGACTTGTTTGAAAATATTTTCTTACTGTTTATAATTTAGTTATACTACATAGGTAGTTGCTTTGTTTTCCAAATGCTTTTTTTTTTCAGCAGAAAAATACAGCCAATCCCATTAAATATCTAAACATGACTAAAAAAAATCACATAACTACTTATAATGACACCTATCCTGACAAATCAACTCAATCTTTATATTACACACCTTATACAAGGTTTATGTCTGAAATAAGGAAATATGTCACTAGGCTGTCATATAAGCAAAGCTGTAGAAATTAAACAAGATACCCTAATAATGTAGTTATAAGGTAAACTGCTGAACTATCAGGGATAGATTTGAAGAGGTGATATGGTAATTCCCTCCCCTCCAAGATTTTCATCATTATTTAAGGTGTATAAAATTGATAAATTTTTATTTTGTTTATTAACCTAACTAAAAAAAATTAACCTCTGCTTTCCTTTAAATGAGTTTCAGATCTGTCTACAAATATGCAGGGATGTAGGTAGTAACCTATAGATTAAATATAGTTTATATTAGATTTATTTTAGTTATTATATGTAGAAATGAAGATTAAACAAGCAATAGCTTATTTAATTGTATTATCACATTCCATCACAAGTGTGATTTCTGTAGTAATCTCGTGTAGAGACGGAAATTTTCATCAAATCAATAGCGCTATACTTGGTATAAATTATCAAGTAATTTTAAGTATCTGATATATTTTTCAATTTAAAAAAATGTTTGGCAGTTCTCTATACACTTAACTCCTGGGAAAAAAATTACCTTGTTAAAGTAACTAGGATGAATTTGCCATCAGAAAATTTTATACTCGAAAACTCCCACTCAATTCCTTTCATCCAAAAACCTGTATACATACGTACAAAAAAAATGTTTATAAGTCGATAACTATGACAAGTTTATTTGTTTTTTAATAATTTATAATGACTTTTCATTGTATTCATTGTTTTTTGTTACACTTTAAAAAACTACTTAGTTAATCAAAAAATTATGTTTAATGTACAAACAGAACAAATTTCTATCAAAACCTTTAAGTCTTTATACCTTCTGCTTAAAAAGTGTATACATACATAAAAAAAATAAATATCAAAATAAAAAAACGGTATGTCAGAGACCCGACCATTATCACTTATTATCACAATGGTCAAGTACATAATAATTTCCCGATTGTGATATTATATATTATAGAACATACAGTACTACTAAGCAGTATGCTGTTAATAGCATTTTTTATTTTTTTTTAAAAAAAAGGTGTCATAGAGAAACATAGCTGGAAGGACAGGCTACACTCACTGTGGCCGACTCCATTCGCTCTTGAATGTTGCTTTGTTTCACTTCAATCGAAAATATCGCCTGAATTGCTATGAAACACCATGTTGAGTAAAAGTTTAAATTTAATTCGGTTAGGTATTAATAATAATACAGTCAGGAAATTATTATCTACCCAACCAATTGTGATAATGATTGGGTCTTTAGATACTTCCATAAAAAAACATCAATAAGATCAATACACTATGCCTAAAATCTAAAATCTAATACTGTTATAAATATATATATATGTAAAATATATTTATTTATTAATGCCATTAATACTTAAATAAATATAGAACACAAGCTAGAGGATTTTAAAGTTTTTTAGTAACAAGTAACAACTATAGTTTTGATCATGAGCCACTGAATACATTTATTTGTTCCATATCTATTCATATTTTTAACTTGAGAAACCAACCAGTATATTATTGTGATATTCAGTATTAACTATTTCGACATGTAGGTATATAGGGTTTGATATTTTACAAGAAATGGTATGAGTATGTTACTATATTCTGATTTACAGAGTATTAATTATATTAAATTACTAGGTTATGAACAAAAGAATAGTTGAGAAAAAAAAAATTGGAGAAATTTTAAAGTGATAGTGGTAGGATTACTAGAATATTTAAATAACATGTATTTATTTGATAGTTGAATATATTTTAAACATTTATGTCCATGTAGGTACTTAGAAACAGGATTAATTTTAAAGATATTTTTTTGTAGGCCAATTCAATTAACGTATACATTCATAATATCATTGATTATAATAATATATAATCAATGATAATATGTGTAATAATATAATTTTTGAAGAATATTAAAACTCTTGATGGTTATTGACTCTAACACTCTATTAAACTTACAATGTCATAATTTATAAAAATAAAAATTATATTGATAATAACCTGAATATCATTATTTAAAAAAAAAAAAACTGTCACAATTTATAAAAATGAAAATGATATTGACAATAATCTGAATACCATTCTTTTAAAAAAAAATTAATTATCCTTATAAAACTAACAAAATATCTTTAGATTTGTAAAGGTGTGAATAAAACTAATAAGTTATTTTATAAATTAAAAATATACTTCTGAGATTTGAATTAAATAATAAATATAAAATTCAAGAATATTCTTCTTCGTCATTAAATGACAAAATTAATTTTTCAGTTTTTTTATTTTTTTTAATTACTCTATTTTCTTCGGATTGTGGTGTACTTTTAGCTGGACGTTTGAAGATTATACGCTTAGATAAGTCAGCTGGTTTACTGTTTTCTTCTGAAAACAGAAGTAAGGTTAGTACAACGTATATAGGTAAATATTTATTATTAATTTACAAATATTTTATAAGTAAAATAATATTAAGTAGTTATATGCATACTATAATAAAATGCTGAATAATTTAATAATTTTTTACCTTGTTCTTTGGCCAATTTTTCTTTTAATGCTTCTTCAGAAGTTAAATCTCCTTCTTTTAAAACAACCACAGTAGGATTATCATCATCATATGATTCGTTGTCGTCTTCATAAGTTGGAATTTCACTTTTCTGAGGAAAACGAAAACAAATATTAGTTATTCTTATTTTTATAGTAGTAAAAAAAAAGGCTAGTCAGTTTGGGTAGAAACACTTCACTCCTTGGGTAGGATACTCTTGTTAGATATTTTGAATTTGAAAGCAATGATAAATCATTTTTTTTGATAAAACGATTCTGAATAAAACTTCAATGTGTATAACATGAGTATTACTATGAACAATTTATACTGCTAATAAAAAATACAATGTTAACATAGTGTTATAGATAGTAAATATCAAGTTTCTGGTATTTTCATTTTCCAATTTATAATCATTTTCTGTTTTTTTTTTTTTTTTTTTTTTTTTTTATATAATGTCACCTATACATAAATTATAACAACTTTTTATTGTAAAAGGTAGTTTTTTGTTACACTTTTGAAAACTACTAGGAAAATTAAAAAATGACCTCTCTAAAGTACCAACTAGAACACACTTTTTATCAAAAACTTTTATACCACTTTTTCTGCCCGTAAAAAAAATGTATTTGTATACAAAAAAAAAAAAAAAAAATAAAACATCATTGCTCAGAATCTAGAATGACGATGAAAATGTTAATAGGGTTTTACATTTAAACGTCTGTACTATACACTATTACATAAAACAAGGGCGAAAAATTCAAATATGGCTAAATAACAATTGAATAAAAATTATCTAAATTAATCATATAATAGTAATACATTTATTAAATCGATAAATATAATTGTTACTTAAGGGGATGTAGTACCTAAAGCAGTTGACTCTGTCTGACAGGTAATTGAGTATTATATTTCTAATTTTTTGAGTAATGGCATAGATTACATTTTTAGTAGGTACCTAATTTTAATAATTTATTCTATGGTAATAATTAATAAAGAGAGCATAAATTATAATAAATTTTATTTTAAGCAAAATATTCATAATTGAAATACCTAGTTAGGTGCAACATTTATTCATACACTTGTAAAAAACTTGAAGTTCAATTTATAGAGAAAGTAATACCTATATGCTATTGGTTAAGTTCTCAATATTAATTATGATTATAAGTCAATTATATTCTGAAATCAATCTACCTATAGTTTAAGAAATTGAAAATATAAAACCCGATTTTACTATGTTGTGCATGTGCAGTTAGACAAAGACAAATGTGTCAGCCGTCAGGAGCTACATCCCCTTATTACGACAATATGACACTTCCAATTTTACAGACTTTAAAATAACTATTTAGTTCTAAGTAAAAACAATATTAACAATTAGGTAATATGAATAAACTCACTTTAGTATCAACTGTTGGGCCTTCTTTATAATTAGCTTCTAGTTTTAATTTCCTCAAAAACGATGGCTCTTGTGGTTTGATGTACGAAATTTTATTTCTTTTCGACATATCAAACAAGTGTTAAATATTAATTATAGAATTTTATATTATTATTATTTCTTTTTTAAGCACTAGGTACTAAATACGGTTTTTATCACAGTACCTACCTATATACCTATTACAAATAATTAATTCCCGTGGTATAAATCCATAGTAATAAACGGTTAAAAGTTATAACTATGCCCCATGTTTATAATAAAATTATGAATCAGAATACATATTAAAATATTAAAAACGTTTTACTAAATTCCGAGCTAAATTATTATTAAAAACATTTAGTATTTACTATATTGTGAATTGATAATAAAATACCTCTAATCATGATTTAGAACCAGCGTTACCAGCACGAATGAAGAATATACATCCAGTTTTCCCGGAGAACATAAACCAAAAGGGAAATCTATAACTTCAAAAAAATTTAGTACCAACTGTTGAAAATTCAAAATACTCTGCAGGAGTGAAGATTATAATCCATTTATCTGTTCGTGGTTATCGTTAATTATATTTTTAATAATTCTGTAATCTCTTTCCTTTGGTAGTGGGATTTTAAATACTCACAAAATTATCACAAGATATAATTATTATTTATGAAATGTTTTTTCCCATATATTTTAATTTAATGATTTTACAAAGTGTATGGAAGGAATCATTAGAATATGAAAAATAATTAACCAACCAAGACAAATATGACTTTTATATGCGGCATTGAATGAGTTCAAAATTGTATCTGTTAAGTTATATTCTGTGTCTGTATTCACTATTCAATATTTCCATCAATAATAATAGGCAATAGTTGTCAGGTTCTGATGTGTATTAATGCTATAAAAATATAGGTATATTCGTTTTTTTTTTTTTTATGATTTAGACATAATTATATTGCATCTGTGGATATTTTTATTTAAGAAGTTTTTTGTTATAAAAATCTTATGAAATAACAAATTAATAAATTAATTTTCTTTTGTTGGGTACCTACTGGAAACTGCAGATAGGAAACAAATGGCAAAATATATTTCAAATTCGATTAATACATTTTATATATTATATTTACTTGTTATTTTTGTACGTAAGTGCAAGGTTTATTGAGTATAATAATGTATATTATGGTAGGTATAATAATGTATAGGTAAATGTATTATTTAGGTAAAATTTTAGTTGTCAGTTATTTGGCTATGCTCTTACTGATTTTGGTTTTTATTTTTATTATTATCTTACATTTCAGGTAGGTGTATCGGCTGAATAGTAAGTTGAGTAGACATTGGTATATTATCTACTATATTAGACATGGCGTCTTGTGGCGAGTTGTCAAATCTTTTACACAATTTGAGTACAAATGATTCAACACAATTGGATGTATTGTTGGACATCAAAAGTAATTATGAAAGTTTATTCTCGTGGGATATTTACGAGAAGACAGAAAAGTCTAGAAATGTACATA
The DNA here is from genome assembly GCA_025469235.1 of Pemphigus obesinymphae. NCBI lineage: Eukaryota > Metazoa > Arthropoda > Insecta > Hemiptera > Aphididae > Pemphigus > Pemphigus obesinymphae. Next base: position 69,697 of record JAIPRL010001489.1, on the reverse strand, counting down.
CTGATATTTTGGAAAAAGTTACACAAAAACTAGAACTTTTATTCGAATCTAAGAATATATTTGATTTTGATAGGTAATTATACATACCTTCATATAACATATACCTACATTAATATACAGAACAAAATATGTACTTTACCACCAAATTCTTCAATTTGAATTTTTTTTTTTTTTTAATGATGTAGATTTATGTGTTGAAAACCATGGCAAAGTCAGAATTTGGGGGGTCAGAATTATTTTAGAAGTTGTAGTAATTTTAAGTTTTTTGTATCATCAAAAACAGCACATTTTATGTTGCATTTTTGTATCAAAAGTATGATTTTTGACGAGTTAGCCGATATACACGTTATTCTATATTCACTGTTTTTTTTTTTTTATGAAACCCATGTAAAATTGTGTGTTTTAAAGCTTAGTGAAATTCATTTTCGGGACAAATACTTCATTTTTTAGTTTTTTTTCTTTTAATATACTTGTGACCAATAACCTAACGGGTGAACCCTCACTACGCGAGAATGACCGCTCCTTATGACTACCGACTCCAGTTGCTACACCCAAGGTCCTACGATCCTCTCGACTTGGGGGCTAAAAATTTAATACCATTTTTATTATAAAAACAATATCATGTCATCACTAATTTTGTAATTTTTTTGTAATTTAAATATAATATAATTGATTGTTAAAAAGATCTATTTTGATATGAAAATGCAACGTATAATATGCTATTTTTGATGATACAAAAACTTAAAATTGCTATAATTTCTAAAACAATTCCGAACCCTCAAATTCTGACTTCACCATCGTTTTCAGCACTTAAATATACATAATTTGAAAAAATAAAATCAAAATTGAAGAATTTGGTGGTAAAGTACATTTAGGCCTAATATACATAATTGTACCTAAGTACATTTTTTTGTTACTTGATAAATTAATATCTACTAAATTTTTATTTTTAGTATGTGTCTGCATTTAATTAGTTGTTTTGAAGTATTTTTAAATGGTGAATTCAGTAAAGCCTTATCTGACATTAACAGTTTAATTGATATTCTCAGATGTACTGAAATGGATACATTTTTTAAACCAATCTCAGATGTTTGTTTTCATATAGTATATACTACTAAGGCATACATATTGGCTTTTTCAAATGAAAATGTTCAACAGGTAATAAATAGATAATTTATATAGGTATACCAGATTACCTAATTGTAATAAAAGATTTTTTTTAATAATTTGATGAAATTTAGAATTAGTTGTGGTGTGTGTAAGAATTTTTATTACATTAATTTATACAAAAATGCTTAATAAAATTATGGGTATTTTAAACGTTTCAATTTTAATTCTAAAATTATTATAAAGTATTAAAATTATATATTTCCTTTACTAGAATATGCTAAAAACTAAAAACTATTTTAATATTTTTGCTAAATAATTATAAAAATGGGAGCATATTTTTGGAATTTTATTAATTTACAAATTTTTATTGTGATAAACTGATAATAAAATTTTAATGCCAGTAGAATTATTGTTTATTTAATTGTCTAGTATTAGTAAATTAGAATGGTAATTTGTTAAACAAATATATAGTGTTTGAAATATGGAAAACAGAAGGTGCGGTGACCATAGATTGGTGTTTAAAGTTTTTTAAATACTAAGAATACTTTTTCATATTTACTTGTAAATAGAATTGTATCAGGAAATAGTGAGAAAAACCAAGTGTGTTGAATTTTTTGGTGTACGAATAAAAACAGCACTTTTTTGACTGAATTACATAAATAACAAAATCAATAATTGTGTGGTAGGTATTCTTAGAAGTTAGAAGTACATAGGGCCGATTTTAGGGGGGTTACTCCCTCCCCTATCACTGGAAAATGGTCTGCAAAAACAAGAAATTGATGAAATTTTTTGCTTATTTGCTGTATTGATAGAGTATTTTGCAGAATGTAGAGTCTGCAAATTATAACCATTTTTCGATTTAGTCGACAAAATTAGAAAAAAAAGTAATTTGATGACTTTTTTTTGCTTATTTATCGTTTTTGAAAGAGTATTATCGGCTATGCCATGGTTGAAATGTAGTTGGCAAATTATAAAAACATTCCCTCCCCCCAAAAAAAAAATATATCTTTGGATCGCCCCTGGAACTACACGTGTAGAGTTATAGGTATGTGCAGAATAATTTTGCTAGATAACAGAATTCACAAACTACAAGTAAAACATGTTACTTAGCTTATACCATCTAACCAATATTATTAGGTATAGTTGCAAAAATAAAAACTAAAATATTTTACTTAACAATGGTTTTTTCAGCTCTATTGAAATTGTATACATGCAATTAAAAATTTTAATAAAATTAAAAATATATTAAAATATTAATATTATATTAAAATATAATATTAATGTTTTTGATTAATTCTTCTGATCTACTTTATATGGGAATTCTAGTCATTTCCTCTAAAATAATCATTTTTGTTTCCACCAGATATATATTTCTATACATATTTTTTTATTATTATTTCATTATGTTTGACATAAATATTTAAAAAATAATCTATACTAGTCACTACTAGACCAAATCTAGTTTTTCAAGCAAAAATGATAATTATTAAATTTAATAAATCTTTTTTTTTGTTAAAAAAAATACTAATAAATAATGGTATAAAAAAGACAATTAAAAAAAAAAATTGATTTAATTTTTATTTTTTTATTTTATTTTTGAAAAAAGATTTAATACTTTTATTATAAGCCAGCAGTGTCTTCTCCTTTGTTTTCTCTCACAATTATTCGAGGTAAGCTACCCAGCCCAACCCAGGACTAGGGTTTTTTAAGGCTCTTTCATTTAATTTGATCTTTTATAGAAAGCTATGATTTATCATTTCTTTAACATTTCCTATATCCACTATCAAAAAATTTTATTCTAATTTTATCTAACAAAATGCTTCTACTTGTCACATTTTTTTTAAAATGATATTATACAAAACTTTGTTCAGAATCATCTTTTAAATTCAATGATTTATCTTTGCTTTCAAATTTAAAATAATAGTATCCCATTCTGACTAAGGACCTAATACTATAATAAAACTATTAGTTGCCAATCACTTTATAATTTATATTTTAAGCTATTTTGAAAAAATGTCCCTAAAATTTGGGGAGCACTCAAAATACATATTATATGATAGTATATCTATATGCCTACGATTATAAAGTTATTATTATTTTAAAAATTACATACCTAGGTAATATAATTATAGCTAATATATTTTTTGTTTCAGGTACTTAAACATATTAAGCCATCTTCTAGATTTAATAGAGAAGAAAAAGCAGCAGTCTGTGCTATCAAATCTAAAATATTTTTGGAATATCCTCCAGGTGGTAATATAGTTGCTTTAGAGTTTGCCGAATCTGCTCGAAATTTTAATGACACTGAAATATATTGGATAAGTATTTGGTTGAAAGCTAAAGGACGTAAAAGAAGATATGACCGAAAGTTTACTCTACCATTTAGAGATGAATTAGAAGCTGCAAATAAATTGTGTGCCTATGAAAACAATCCACATTTTCTATTATGTGCAGCAGATGTATTCAGAGAAACTGGTTTCATACTTAAAATATCATCTAACGATTTGGAAGAATCCAATAAATATTATAAATTAGCAACTAATCTAATATTGTAAGTCATTAATAAAATTAATTTTGAAAAAATACTAAGATTATTTTATTTAACTTGACTAAACTTATATTGTATATATATATATATATATATATAAATAATTCTACAAGTAACTCAACACCAAAATAATAATAAAAAAAAATCATATATTGTGTGTTTTTATATTGAATTTTTAGTAAAGTAGTTTTATTTTTAAATAATGATAATTTATTTTTATTTTTAGAAAAATATATAAAATAGCTGCAAATGATTTAAAATTATTATATCATTGTCTGAAGTCGTACATAGATCTTCCAAAGAATTTATTACCATTGCATATGAATACATTTAAGGATATAGCTTATAAGTTAAGCCAAACTCAAAATAATAGAATTGATGAAATTCTAGGAAAATATTTCTTGAAAATTACAAATGTACGTAGGAAAATATATAGGTATACCATACTCTATTCAGTTTAAGTTTACCCAGTCATGCATTTCCTCCTTTAAATGTTCTCAATGGCTAGCTTTGATGTTGACTGCCATGACTCGACATAGTGAATTGTATTATTACATAATACATGACTTTAATTAATACATGGTTTTCATGACACTTTGTATGTATATACTGTGTGTCCAAGCAACGTTATGGGATTGGGTGTAGCTTTTTTTGAACATCTGTATGTACTGTGGTGGCCACTGATCGTGGTGAATAATGGAAGTGGCTGACCATCGATGGCTAATCACAGAAAATCTAGCACTTGACAGAGAGGCGTAAATATTTTGATGGCCTTGTATACATGCGCAAATTTGAGTAAACTTAAAGTGAATAGAATGTATGATTTCTTATAAACATAACATAGTATTTATATATTTGTATATTATGATGTATTTAATCTTTAATAGTGTATAAAAAATTTATGTAACTTCTTAAAAATTATTTTTGTAAAATTTAGGTACCTATGCAGTCATGTATAATTTTCATAAAGAATTGAAATATTACCATAACACTTTTATACAATACACATTTCAATATTTTTTTGTTTTTATAGGATTATGAAAAAGCAAAAATACATTTGGTAAAAGCATCTTCAAGTGGAATATTTTCAAGTTCATTGCAGTTATTGAAAGTTGAATGCATTTTAAAGGATGTTTGTGATTTTCCTGTAGTACAGTATTTGAATTCTTTACTCGATACATATGATTGCCCTAAAAGAAGACTTATTATTATTTCGCAAATATTATTGTATTATACTTTTATTGAAAAAAATCCAGAACAATTACTTCACCATTTAAATAATTATTTGAACCAAAACATTGATGATGTACAAAAGAAACATCATATTGTTGTAAGTTTATTTGAAATATATTTATTTTCTTTTTGTTATTATCGGCTATACTCTTCCACCGGAACCCCCCCTAGGCGATACTTTGGCGGAGGGTTACACAAAGAAAATTAGTTGGGGTTATGTACTCTTTAACAGTTTTTTCTAAAAATGTAAAAATATAGCAAAGCAATTCTCAGGGAGAACAAAAACAATTGAAAGGTCGCATATATTTAAACAACGAAAAAATATATGCGACCTTTCGTCTTAAATTATGTATTTAGTTACAAGATACAAATTATTTATTATATATTTCTTCAAGAAAATAATATTAAACCCTATTGAATAATTGTTTGTATGAGGAGTAAAATGTATTATGTATAGGTACTATTAAAAAGTTTCCGGACAGGGATATACAGGATGACACATGGAAACAGTTTTTTAAATAAGACTTACACAATAAATTTTGAACATAATAAGGTAGAGGTTCCCAACCTTTTTTGACTCGCTGCACCCTAACATATTTTCTAAAAATCTGGAGGCACCCTATAGTATTATATCAAATATTTATATTTTATAATTTTGGTTTTCTTTAGCTAAGTATAACTAAACATATTATACACACTATATTATTATATTTAAAAAAAATTAAATACTTTTAACATTAATTATATATTACTAAATAGTTAAATCGTGAGACTAATTACTAATACCATTGATTAATTTAATAATTAAAGATAAATGCGAGATATAGAGTTAAGTGAAAGAGGAATACTAAGGTGCCTAATTTTAAATAGTTGTGAGAGAAGGGAAGGAAAATAAATATTTACATACAGCCAAAAATGATAAAATTATCTTAGGTTTATAGCAACATTTACCTAGAAGATGCGTTTAATATAATTAAAAACTACGATACCCTTAGTTAAAATATTTTTTATTTTTAGAGAAATTTTCATGTACAACTATAATTTATTATTATAAATATGTTATACCTATTATGTTTTTTTTTTAAATTTGACTACATTTTCTTATTTTTTTTGTATTATATATTGACTTACTATAACAGGTATTATTTTAGTTTTTCAACTACTTTCTAAAATGTATGGTAATTTATACAGTTAATAGTTGTACCTATATAAAATATTATAGTTTTTGTTTTAAATATGGTCTGGTAAAATTTTAAAACAGACTTGCTGAAAAAAGCTCATACACAGAAAAAAAACTGAAATTACACCTCTGCAAAAATATGCCTTCAAAAATGTTCCATTTTTTAAGTTTAGTTATAGGTGTTAAAATTTTAAATTAATAGGTAGTTATTATAAATTATAATTAATAATCAATACTACTTTATACCAAATTTATTTGACAATTTAATTATTAATCATGATATTATATTATTTATTATTGATATTAATTTATATCAGGCAGTATTTCCTCTTTACAATCTAAAAAGAAAATTCAACCCGAAAACTTTTTGGGATATTCTTACACAAGAAATAAAACAATTGAATATGTACTCACATTGGAATTCTGAAAACAAGACAATTTTGGAAAATGTTATTTCAAAATTTGCTGCTCTTACAGATCCAAAAAGAAGTAAGTGTATTTTTATTTTTTTTTATGTATATATGCTATATTACCTGAATTAACTAGTGTTGAGTTTAAGGGCATTTTTTTTTTGGTCGAAATACTATTCATTCTAATTCCAATAAGTCTGACATGATACATACATCATATTCTGATAATACATTTTTTACTTTTATTTTCAATCTTTGTACTTTAATAAAAATGGATTACATTTTTGAAAACTCAAAATTTTTAGCCTGAGAGTATGCATTGTGATGTACTGCTGGAATTAGAATCAACAATATGAGTCAAAATTATAGGATTATTCGTGGTCACAAAATATATCAATGACTTAGGCACGCATATGCATATAATTACCTCTATATTACTTTGTATAGGTTATTAATAGTAGTATAATTACACTTTGGGATCTTTTTTTTCACACAGGCTATAATAATTATTTGTAGACAATAAATTATTGAAATAAAAATATATATAGAGTATAACAGGATAAATATAAATTGCAATAACTTTTAGATTCTGAGTAGTGCAAGGAAGCTAAATTGGTTTAACAATGCTGTTTATATTTTTTTATGTTTATATATTAATTGGAGTCAGTAGCCCTAATTCTTGATATAGTGCAAATATTTAACTGCGTTTTTTAAATTAAAATATATGACTAATGGCCTCTATTTTTGCATGATTTACAAAAAAAAAAAATTCAGAAATCTTCAAATTTTTTAAAAATAACTATTTTTTAGAGTTACTTATCAATAATATTGAGAAAAAATTTGATTGAATTTTGAATGAATGAGAGTAATTCATAATTAAAAAAAAAAAAAAAAATATTGCAAAATTGTATGTTTTTAATACCAGTAGCTACAATTTTGCTGTTTTTTTAAAAAATAATTATAAAATAAAAAAAAAATTAATTGCTATCGTTTATTCAAAATGCAACCAAATTTAACAAAATTCTTTCTCAATATTATTGATAAAAAAAAAAACTATAAAATGGCTAATTTCAAATTTTTCAAAAATATTTTTGTAAAAATCAAAAAAAAATTTGATTATATTTTTTTTTTTTGCGTAAATCATGCAAAAACAGAGTCCGTTAGTTATATATTTTATTTTTAAAAATGCAATAAGAAAATTCACACTATGGAATTAGAGCTACTGACTTTCCAATTTCATTAATTTACATACCTACATGCCTATATAAATATATATAATATAATAAAATAAAAAATATACATTTTTGACATTTTATATTATTATTTTAATTTTACGTATTTGAAAATGTTGAAGTAATGTCCTTGTAACTAGATACTTTTGAATTAAAAAAGTAATGTAACGCTATTACTTTTGTATTTAGGCAATGAAAAAGTAATCTAGTTTTTTTTTATTTTGTATCTAGTAACGTAACTTAGTTATTTTTTAAAAGTATTGTTAGTACTGTTCAATATACTAATCTTACTGACTATCTCTTTCCTCCTTAAAATATTCCCAAACCATCTCAATTTATTCTCAATTTTAAATATTAATAAATGAGAAAAATACTCACATTTTACAAGCTAAAAAATAAATGACTAAACATTAGTGAAAGATTTTACTACTGAAATTTTTCGAAACCCTGATTTACAAAATAGCTATTTTAAGTTTTTTTTAAAAATATTTTAGTAAAATTTGGATTTTTGATCTCTATAAATTCCTTAGAATATATATTAAATTAAAAATAATTTATTATGTAGGTATTGAAAAAATATTGAATATAGTATAGGTATAGTATAGATTTGTAACACCTTGTATATTTATTTTTTTAAATCAAATATTAAATAAAAAAAAATATTGTGCCCTTTAAGAAACCAAACTCTCTGATCTCTCCCAGTTATTTCACTGATTATTAACCCCAATAATTATTTACGACTAGCAAAAAGGGCACTCAGCGAAAGATTAAGAAGTGGCTTAAATCTTGTTCCATAGAATTATGTGGTGTCAAATCCTCTTAAGAGATTAATGATATGGTTGTTCAATATACTTAACCATAATTTCTATCTTTTACTGCCTTCATATTAAAAATTAAATATCTTAAACATAACTACCTACTCTTTTATTACCTCCTTCCTTGGAATTCCTACTTTAGCCACCAATCTTAATAAGACTGACTTTCATTCCATCTACTATTATCTTGATGGCTTTGGATTAATTTACTTTCTTCTATTTCTTTCCGTGTTCGTCCCACTTTGCAAGAAATTATTCCATTTTTCAATTACTATATACTTCTTATGAGTACAATCACCTACTACATAGAATATTTTGTTGTCTCAACACAGCTTAGTCCAGGTCACATTTAACATAATTAATGTAATAACTGTTAATTATTATGACTGTTTTATATTTAGTATTATGTATGCATTATGTATACTCACTTGTACTTTCTGTATCAATACCTGTATGGTGCATATCAAATAAATAAATAATATACTGTACATTCGATTTCATTATTAATAGATTTAATATTCTAACATAATATTTTTATACCTAATATCCTCTACGTAAATAATGTATTTTGTTTATACAATTTAGTGGATTACAGGTTATGGATTTTATCAAATAAATAATAATAATAATCCAGTATAATAAGGAAATAATATTTTAATAGATTGGGTAGGTATATTAGGTTTGGGGACCAAAAATATAAAGGGTCATTTAGATTCTAACAATTTAAAAAAATTAATTATCAACATTTTTATTTAGTAAAAGTACTTTGAAGAATAAATTTTTTGATAAACATATACAGTGTGGAAAAAAAACATAGTCTCTCATATTATGATATTCGTGTTCAGTATGACATGTAAAATTTTTATTATTTTTTTCACATTAAAATTATTGTTTTTTGGTAAAGTAAAAAAAAATATTCAAATTATTTAAAAACTAAAGTTATCATTAAAAGCCCTGTAAAAATATATTGTTAATTGATATATTATAACTCGATTTTAGACTATTTTGACCGGTTTTAATCATTAATCATCAAATTAAGCTCTATTAAAATGACACTAGAAAATTTAAAAATAGTGCGACATATTAATTTAGGGTAAGCAGTGTGACATTCTCATGCATAACTGGCATGCCCCTCTGGCCTGTTCAAAATGGGGGGGGGAAACTGCAAGAAAGTTGGATAAAAAATGTATTTGTAATTAACTAAAATTAAGTTATTAATTAGTTTTCTTATTTGAGTTCATATCTATGTAAAAAAAATGTCCACTAGACTTCTTGCAAAATTCTGCCCTAAATGTGTTGCACTATTTTTCGGTTTTCTGGCATCATACTTGGTACCAAATGGTCAAAATAAATTTTTGTTTTTTAGCTGAAGAAAATATTGAAGTAAATTGGACCTGTGTTATATGTTTGGAAATTTATTCAACTTATGTTGTTCTCAGACCATGCGGTCACCAATGTATTTGTAATAATTGTTGGAATATTCTAAAAAAAGAAAAACCTTCTAAATGTCCTGTGTGCCGTGCTCCAGTGATTTCTTCAATAATTCTACATTAATATAAATACAATTAAATATTAACAGATATATTATATTAAACATTTTTAAGCTTTAGTGAGTGGACTATTAAAATTTATTTTTATGTTTTTACGAGTTTATTTATTTTTATTCCCATTAAAGAAATTTTTAAAAATGTTGCTTATTATTATTTATCATAGGAGAATAAATTTGCAGTCTAAAAATGACTATGCTATATATTCAATAGATGAATTGAAGAAGGAATAGGGAATTGCTGTTTAAGCTTAATCTTAGTAAATTTCTAAAAGTGAGAATGGTTAAAAGAAAGCATGTGTTACATTTATATAAGATTTGTAGTCTGAGAAAACAGAGTAGTCTGATGATAATTTAGACTGTTTAAAAACCATATGAGCTCACTTTTTAAGAAATATATTATTCAGAGAGGAGGAAATCTAGCAAGGAAATTTAGAAGTTTTAAAAATTTGTTTAGGAATATAATTAACAATAGAGTTGATAAGTGCATCACTAAAAACAGAGGCTGTGTCATAGAATATTGCAAAAAAATTTCATCCCAATTATACATAAGTATTAATAAACTGGGAAATTGAAGATTAGTTGCCTGCTTTAAAGCCATAGTATGAATGAGTTATGTCTATAATAGATTCAGTTTGGTAAGGATACTCATTATATAAGGGTGGGTGATAATAATCAGGGATAACTATAGGTGTAGCTGCTTCTTTAGCTGTTGGTGTGCCGGAGATGGAGAAAATGAGGTTAAAAATACTATCATGAGTGTTTAAAATATTGTGAATTTTAAAAAAGTTAAGATAAGAAAAAGAATCAACAATATGTTTTAAATTTAGAATTAAATCACCAATAGCAGAGAAACCTAGTTCATTACAGGACCAAATAAGGTATGGTATATTATAGTTGCCACATAATATTTCTTCGATAATAGAAACATGAGATTCAATAACAGAAAACAGGGTATTGGGAGGAATATATATAGCACCAATCAACAATGTATTTGTATTTAACGATACCATTGCAAATATTTGTTCAAAATTATCAACAGTAAAATGGACAGAAGAGAATTTAAATAATAAATTAATAGCTATGAGAACTTTGCCACCAAGAAAATAAGGACTATTTAGAGAATATCTATGAAGTCTATAGAGTTGAAAGCTTGTGAGACCAAGTTCTGCATCACTTATGCCAGGAAACAACTAAATTTCTTTAAAGATAATAATGTCATAAGAAAAGAATAGAGAAACAGTACATCTAAAATTAATTAATTTGGTTTTAAGGTCACGGACATTTTGGTAGAAAATGTTTAAGCTTACGCTAGAGTTAATATTAGTTATGCTGAGAGTGTATTAATATTATTACAAAAGCTATTAATAAAATCAAAATAGCAATTGATAGAAGATTTAGTAGTAGTGTAGTGCAAAGAGAGTAATTTGAAACCGTGCATAACTGTGTGTTCAAGCAGCTTAGCTTGGGTTGATGAATAAACTCTCCAACCAAAGTGTATGCGACGAAATTAGTTTTTTGACAGTCATAAGAATATGCGGAGTTCAGATGGACGATGTGTTTTAAGGTTATGATCCTCCGTAACAATTTATTAATGAAACACCATTGAAATACTTTATGGAGATGTTGGGTTCTCCTTTATTACTGCGTTCCGTTAACTAGGAGCATACACGCCGTATATTGTTACGTTCAGTTACTATACGATCACGTGATATGGAAATAAAAATCACAGTCTCACTGGAAGAGCGAGGCGAGATCTCATGCCGATATTAATATTAGAATTAATTTTTTATGCCGATTCCTTTGAAGGTTAATTACTGAGAGGTATAGGGTATTTATCATTAGGACGACCTAGTCTAAAATAAAGCTTAGAATTTGTAGACAAAGACATGGAAAAAGGTCAAATAAACTCAGACAAGAGTTTGATATCGTTGGAAATTCTAACAGTGTAGCAGACGATTTAGAAAGATTATGAACATTACATGCATCTTTCACGTTTAGAAATTTCTTGTAAAAGCTTCGAAGTGAAGTTAGGACCAAAGATAAAAGAATTTATTGGGTTTGATTCAAGATTAGAATTAAGTTGTACCAAGTTGCTCAACCTCACTACGAAGTGAGAAACAGCAAGGAACGTGCGAAATAAGCTTGTAGACACAGCAAGTAAGTGATCGATCAGTATGCTTAACAAGCTTAAAACAGATGGTGCAACCACTAGGAGGTATATGAGAATAGATAGATTAACTAGAATAAAATAATAATACCAAAAGTAAATCAATGATAGAAAAAATTATAGTGATAAATACAAAATTATGTAAATTTGTATTACGGCAAAATATAATATACGAGTAGATGGCACAAAAATCCGCATGCACATGATTTTGAGAATAGGCAACTTAATATGCACAAAACCTAGCTGAAACGACGACTGTCGTATTTTAAGGAATATTTTGTCGAAAAATAAAGCCCTCGGCTTTGTGCTTGTGCGAATCGTAAATGATCAATAATACCAATAGTAAAGCCCGCGCCACATCGAAATCACATTATTTTAAATTAGTCGCGTATTTTTCGCAAACGGTTTTCAATGAAATTATTATAAAAATTAAAAAACAGATCCTAGGTCAATAAATCAATTTTGTATTATTCTGTTCTTATAATAATATTATCGTATTTGTATGACTGCATGTGAGTATATTTTGCAAAAACCACACTCTTCGTGCTATTTTATTATAATCATTTCTATTTGATACTATACATATTACGTATATACTTATACTTGAATAATTAATAAGAGCATTTTATATAATATATGCAACTTACGAAGATATGTCTAAATTCTTTAGAAGTCTTCACTTCAATAAACTACTGATACATCCCTTTTGTTTTTTTGTTTTTCTTAAAGGAGTTCTAACTTTGGTTTTATATTTACTACTGATTTTACTATAATATTGCAATGACTAATGGATTGCCAAAAATATAGGTCATAATAATATATTAATAAATAATAGCAATAATGGTAGATCATAATATTATAAATTATAACCCGAAATGGATATTATTATATATTATATTTTATTATTATTAAACACATAATAATATATTTTAACACATATCTCCGGTATCCTGCTCACTCCTCACTCCTACCCTGACTTCAGTTCCTCTACACAAATTCTTTACGCTTTTACTTATCCTTTCATAATGTCTTCAATTACATTCACATACAACTTTAGTAACCTTTTCTTCATTAATATCCATTTCAAAATGTCTTTAGAAACCTTAGCATACACCTTCTCTAGATTAATAAATACCATACACAACTTCCTCTTCTTTTCTCTGTACTTCTCTACTAACCATCTCCTTAGGTTTCTGCCCAATCTTATTATCTCTCTTTATTCGTTGACATTATCTTTTTTACTTCTTTAGCCTATTGCCAGTATCCTCTGTCATACTACGCCCTACTACACTAATCAATATCTCATTTACTTAATTTATGTGTTACACCTATACCCTGTGACGAGTCCATATTTAAGTATTGATGTCTGACCCACTGATTCACAGAGTAGGTAGGTACTTATACTATAGTTTTTATATCTTATGGTAATGAATTTAAAACTATCGGACTTCTGTAGTATTTTTCACGATTTTAATTAAATTTATATTGATACACATTCGGGTGAACTTTTAAACTGTGCGCGCTTAATCGATTAAACTAAATCGGATCGGTTCGGATCAGGTCGGTTTGGAAATGTTGTTCAGCCGTGCACATAAACGTATCGGCACTATTTACCTTCCTTTCGGAATGTACCGTCTTTTGTATAATGTATTTTTATTATATCTTTATTTACTCTTTAATTACCTAATTTACTTTTCATTTAGCTATAACTCAACGGTCTTCGATAATATAATTAAAATTTAAGAACCTTATAAAAAAAGCACAGTGTTATTTTACTTTTTAGATATAATAAATAATGTAGAATGATTTTAGTACAATTAAAAAAAAAAAAAATTTGTAATTTCCTCATAGTTTAGAAAATTGTTCAAAAACATATTGTGTATTTTTTTTAGTATGGTTATTAAAGCATACATATTCCAATAATAAGTATGAATTCAAAAACATGTCCACAAAACACAGCTTCACATATTATTGTATTAATTTCGTGCTGTAATACTCTCAGTTTTGCAATCTACTGGACAGCTTTATTGTGTAATTCTGTGTTGGTACATTTAGGTACACTTAAATATTACAGTTCTAAATGTTGTGTAGTGACATTATTATTAGGTCAACGTAAGCATTTTTAAAACCACATCTTTAGAAATCTAAAGAGCTAAATCTAACAACCACTGGAGAGTCAATAAGTAGCCATTTCCACAAAAAAGTGATGCACTGGTGTGTAAACAATGTTACCTGGTCATTACAAAAGTTAAGTATTGTCAGACTGGGCAGAGTTTTTATTTAATTATATTTATTATTTACTTTTTAAATCTGTACCTATTATTACTTATTTTGGTTTCAAGAGCCACACGAAATTAACTCAAGAGCCGCAATTTGGCCACCCCTGGTATATAGGATCCATTTACGTATGTTTTATCGAAATAGTCCACAAAACCAATCGCAATATTTGGTATTATATTCCTTAAATGAGTCATACCGTCTTTGACCAACTCCATTGGTAAAAATGCCTAATTATATCTGTGATTATTAAAAATTATTTATTTATTATACCATTGATTATAATGTGTATATAAGACCGTGATTATACTCATTATATTATGAGAAATGAATAACAAATGTAATGAAAATACTGAATTACCATTATTTTGTTAAAAAATTATTATATTAAATCCAAATTTTGAAACAATTTGTCTTTTTTTTCTATTACCACAATATACACAGATGCATTTAAATGTGACCAAGGTGTTGGTATTGCAATTATTCTTAACGATTGTCCAATCACCTAGAACCTAGGTATATTACCAATGTTCAATATACACTACCGAAGCTTTAGCAATTATTACTGTTCTCAAACACATAAGAAACTTATCCGACCAAAATAAAATTATTATATTCTTTCCTATTCATTAAGCACCAAACACAATATAAAAAATACTTTCAACCTTAATGATATTTCAATAAAATTAATTAATAAACTGCACAAATTAGAATCCTCCAAGAAAACTTTACAATTTATTTGGATACCAGGGCACTGTATAATACACGGAAACGAAGAAGCCGACAAACATACCAAATAAGCAGTAATGTTAATACACACCCCTAAACTAAATTTAACTACTTTGACTGACCAAAAGAAAATGATAAAATTCGTTGTCCCCAATATTTGGCAAGAATACTGGAGAAATCAAATGAACATAAATTACGCGAAATGAAATAATATTACAATATTACAATGGCAATCCTTCAAAAAAACCAAAAAAAGAAGAGATCATTATTAACCGAATTCGAATCGGACACACTTGACTAACACATTGTTCTCTAATGGAAAACGGAGAATACCTAAACTGTCTTTAATGTGGCGTAACTCTAATAGTCAAACATATATTGACAGAGTGCCTTCAGTTTTGGGGATTCCGGGAAGAATACCATCTTTCGACGAACCTCTATGAAATGATGGGCCCAGACTTTGATGCTATCGAAAACCTTCACGTGTTTCTCAAGACGTCCAAACAGATATAGGAACCATCACCACAACAAATATTGTATATAACATCTATCCATAAATTATTATCATTCATTGTTTATCACATATACCTGTATATATATATATATATCATATAATACTATGTACCTAAAACAAAAAAAATATACTATGCATATAATATAATAACCTAGCCCTTGTTGCTGAATATTTTTTCCTTACATAAAAAAAATAAATAAAAAATAAACTGTTATTATTTACTTATACCCAAAACGTATTGTTATTCTTCTAAAAATATATTAAATATTATGCTGCAAATCGTATTTTTATTTGAACGGAGATAATATTATTATTTTAATAATGCTTCACAAATACCTGTAATAATACGATAGTATACGAGTATAGTAGATAGGTATAGGTATATTAATATAATGAAATGTACAGAAAAATAACGAAAACGATTAAAAAAAAAAAAAAATGCAAAAATTGTATAAACTTATTTTTAAACATTGATGTATAATTTTATTGTACATACTATTTAAAAATTATTGTTGAATATTGACGTACAATTTTATTGTAGGTACTATTTAAAATTATTGTTAAACATTATTGACATACATTAAAAAAATATAATTTATCAGTTGTTTTCATATTAAGTAATAATTAAATATACGTAGATAGAATATTCTCATATTCAATTGGATTGAATAAATTTTATTCAATCTAATCATTATTACTTTAAAGTTAAAATTTTAATTATCGATATTACATTCTAATAATCCATGTAAAAAGTAAAATATTTTCAAGTATTACACGTGAAATTTCATTATGTTAAAAGTCTTATTACATAGCCCATGGTTGAAATATACTAGGTGTTTGCAGTTGTACCCCCACTCTATAGTATTATCACATGAAAAAATTAAAATGGCAGCGTAAGGGGTGATGTTTTGATTGGCTGATAAAATATAAAGTAATATATGTAATATAAAGTATAAATTACTAATAATTGTAAAATAATTATTAATTATATATTTAACGAATAAATCGAATATTTTATTCATTGAAACTGTATATTATATTTCTTTAAATTGATAGCCATTCTGTGGTAATGATAAGAAACTTTACCCTTACGCCGCCATTTTATTTTTGTGATAACAATAGAGGATATTTGCAATAACCTAGTATATTTCAACCATGAAAACTAAAGATAAGGAGACCAAACTTTTATGGCCGCCCATGATAAAAGTGGTCCGAAAAAAAGCGCGCGGTTATTCTGTCACCAGAAGTGCATCGATCGATAGGAGGGTTACTTTATTCCATATAATATAAAGATTAAATACTTTTTTATGTTTTTTCGAAATAAATAGACAATATTTTTAATTGTGACCTCTTATGTATATTACGCGTTGCATAATTACGCATCCACACATATAATATATATATATATATTGTGTACACCTAAACTATTGTAAAAATAAAGTTACACGATTAAATATTATTTATAAGTATGATTACCCAAATATGTATTTCATATACATTATGTAAATCGTAGTATATATTATATTTATAAATAGACACTTTACACTATTGTTATAGATTGATGACAATAAAAGTTTGTTTTTAATCTTCAATACCTACTTGATATTGTACTATACTTATAATATAGGTACTATTGTGATACCTATACTTGTATTTTTTATTTATTTTATTTTTTTTTTGAGTACCTATTGAACACTATAAAATAATACAAATTGTCTAGTAGTCTAGTTCTTTATAATTTATTAAAAAATGGATAAGTTTTGTTTTGTACCAAGGTGTACTATACTAGTTACACTAAAAACATTAAGGAAAATAAAACAAGTGGGTTAAAAAAGAAAAGTTTTATTAAAGCACCTTAAGTAAGAAAACAAAAATTATTCATATTATTTATGAAAAATCAGTTTATTTAAACATTTTTACCTACTTTGTATAGAATACTTAGTTTCTTGTAAAATGAAAAAAACAAAATTCTCACATAAAGCTGTCATGTATGTAATTTGTATTTCAAAGAGATTGATGTTTTATTTTTTGACGGACTATTCTATTTGATGGAACAGTTAATAAAATTAAAAGGAATAGACTCATATTAAGAGCAGGAGAAATTCCATCCATATTTCCTAATCTACCATTTTATTTATTATAGCATACCATAAGAGAAAACCTCCCTTGAAAAATATTGATATTATACTAATAAAAAAAAAAAAACTAAATGCAATAGGAAAATCTCGAAACTTCAATGTATGCATTATTTATGTATATTTGACTTATTACACTTATTACAAAAGTTTTCAATGTTTTAATTTTCTAATACCTAGTTGTAACCTTTAAATTGTATATTTTATTTGTTATAATAAATATATAATAATATAATTTAGGTATCTACTGTAAAAATGGGTTATTTTTCCTCAACATTATAGTATTTTTATGATTAAATACTATTTTGATGAAAATAGTTTCATTTGTTAGATATTTGTGTATTACTTTAATATCTAATACTTTTTTTGTCGTTTATCTATAGACTATAGTAGTTTTTAATAATATTTTTTTATATTATTAATGCATTTAATTATATGATAATACGCTAGAGTTAAAATTAAACAAATTAAACTTATTTTAATTCAATTTTTCTTGGTGTACTAATGTGAATAGTCACTATAGTGTCTTGATTCCAATATCATTTTATACTTGTTTATCATAATTTTATAAAGATTAAAGTTTAAAATTATTAAAATTAATCATTTATTTTAAAATGATAAAAAAAAAAAAAAAACGAAAAATGGAATGTTTAAAGTTATCAAAACAAACTTATTTTAAAAATATTTTGAATAGGTTTTTAAATACCTAGTACTTTCAAAAATGAGCATACTAGAAAGATTTTAACAACCATAACATGTGTATATAATAATTATACATGGTCACAATTAAAAATATTGCATATTTATTTCAAAAACATTTTAAGAAACGTATTCAATCTTTATTAAATAGCCCCCTTAGCGAACGACCTGCTAATGGTGGCAGAAAAACCGTGCACTTTTTGTCGGGCCATTATCGTATACTGAGTTTGATTTCCTTATCTCTAGTCTTCATGATTTCAACCATGACATAGCTATTGAAAGTGGTTGTAAAAACAGCTGTTAAAGTTAAACTAACTATTAGCGTTGTCTATCTGTGAAAATAATGTGAAATAATATTGTTAAAATGACAATCATAGTTCACAAATAGGCCACTATGGTCTATAGGAGTTAAAAAATTGTTTTATATATTTATCACAGGACCAAATCTGAATACCACCAATGGTGTAGAAGAGGAGCAGAGGGGGCTGTTGCCCCCCAACTATAAAAAGTTATACTTTTATCCCCTCAGATAAAATAAACAATCATCATCAATGTAAACATGTTTAATTAATTTGTAACATATAATACCAAATAATACTCAAAGGTTATATTTTTGTAATCTATCAATTATTATTATTCTCCTATAATATATATTTGAATTATAAATTTTTTTTCTGTCATGCTGTATTCATATTTTTCACTTGACCACTTATATATATTAATAATAAATCTACTATTAGTAAGAACTAAAAAGTGTTATCTCAGAATAATTCTATAAATCATACAATTGTACCTATAGTATATAGGATAATAAAATAATAATAATTATCATATAATAGGATAAAAAAATGATCGTGCATTTTATCAACATTTAAAAATAAATATACCTATACGAGTTTTCAATTGCTACATCTGAGTCAGTCGTCAATTGTGGACTTTGTTAACTTCTGGCGAAAATATGAAGAAGTACGTTTTTTTTTATTTTATACTTTATTTATTTTTATGCTGTTTTGAATAAAAAAAAAAATATTGATAAATATGAAAAATATTGTGTAATACTTTATTACAAAAATGAAACAAATAAGACTATTATATTAAAAAATTTATTCCATTAAAGTATTAAATAAATTTATATTTTATTAATGATATGTTGTTCCAAAGATGTACCATGAAGATTAGTTATTAATTATACAGGTGTCAGTCATCAAGTAGTTACATAGATTTTTGTTTATAGTTATTCCTTTTTATTAATTATTAACTTTGTAAATATTTTACCACAATATATTATATATACATATATGTACATACACACACATTTTAAGTAAATGATATACCTGTTGCATAATATAATATATATCCTATATAAGCTTATAATGAAAAAAACTATAAAGTATTATATTTTTCACATAAATTTTTATATTTAACTGGTTTCACACTTTTCTAGACATTTTATATACTAAATATATTTATATATTTAAATAGATTAGTGAGAGTTTTTATGTATTACATACCAAAAAAATATATATAAGCCTTAAATGTTTGCCCCTCCCCCAAGTGAAAAATAGTTCCTGTGCCATTGAATACAACCTTTTTATACATCGTTGGGCAAGGGCATGTCTATTATACACAGTACATTACAGGGGCGGCTTCAGAGACTTGGTTTAATATTGGTAGTCATAATTTTCAAAAAACTTTATAACAAAAAAAAACAACAATTTTTACAACACAAATTTGAACCGTCTATTTTTAATTTTGGCAAAAATATCAGTAATATGATCTATTTGATCTAAAAGATCCATTTCATAAATATACATAATATACATTAATAAGACATAATGCTGGTGGACTATCTTTAGTTATTCTTGAACGAAGCCAGGTTTTAACTCTCCTAAGTGCCCCTGGGACATTAGAGCAACACCTTATCATTTTGTTGTTATCACCCATAATTTTAATTATTCTCCGTTTCAAGTGAAAACCTAACTGTATTTAAATTTGTTTTCTGTCAATATGATATACAAACGTATTTTTAAATTATTGGTTTATAATTTAAAAGATGTCAAGTATGACGAAAATATGTATATTTATTTGAATTTTGAATATTCAATACGAAATCATGTTTTCTTGACTTTGTTACAGCAAAGTTAACCAAGTTATAATAACTGTTTTGAAAATATATCAAAATTATTTATTATACCTTTAATACAAGTTTTACTAGGTTTAATTGGTTCATACAATAATTTTTATAAATTCCTAATGTACCTTATTAGTATCATCCATCATCATTTCGGTAAAATATATATTTAATGTGCAATAAACTAAAATATTTCATATTGCAATACAATATAAATTGATTGTATATACAAAACATGTTTGTATATCATGTTGGCAGAAAACAATTAATTTAAATGCGTCTAAACAGAGACCAGCACCGTTGATTTATGCGCATGCGTCAACACGATGTATTTTCATACTGTTATAATACCTACCTATCTACTTATTATATACCTACCTATTTTATTCGACGTGTTGTTTCACAGCAAATCGGGGGATATTTTCGAGTGAAGCCAAGCGGAGCGAATGAAGTCGGCCACAGCGTGTGGAGCGATCGTGGCCCGTCCTCCCAACTATGTTTCTCCATACCTTTTTTTACAGAAAAAAAAAAAAATAAATAAAAATCCTATTAACAGTATAGGTACCTACTGTATACCCGAACACTGTTTAAAATTAACATTGTTATAGACTCATCTCGGAGAAACGTGACGACCATATTGCCATTTAGCAATAAGTGTGACTATACATACTCGATATTGTATATTGTTCCATCCATGCCACCCCATCGGTATTTCGCCGACGTGCCGTCGTTATTGTGTGCTCTCCTCGTTTCGCAACCGTTCTATGTTATAACGTATTACGTAATTGATAACGATTGCTAAATGTGAAGAACATGCATAGACATATAATATATATGTAATAATATTATTTGTCTATGGGAAGAAGGGCCGCCTGTTTTTTGTGTTAATTTAAGTGTCCCTTCTGATTTAATCTATTCTGTGGCAATACCACGATTAAAGATTTTTAATACTTAGTACTATCTGTTCTCACGTATAATATCACGGTCATCGTGTTTGCGCGTATAAATCAAAGGTGTTCGTCTCGGTTTAGACGCTCCTTTTAAAAATACAGCTAGGTTTTCACTTGAAATGAAGAATTATCAATTACATTTATGGATGATAATAACAAAATGATAAAGTTCTGCATATAGACATACCCATAGACTTATAATATATAGACCGCGCATTAGTAAAATATATTGAAGCCAACATATGTGCGAGAGAGACAGCCTCTGATGTTACTTTTTCAAAGACCTCATAAACTATTTTACAACACGCCTTGACAATAATTGTGATAATAAATTGTATGTGCATTTTATTATTATTGCCAAATACTATTTATCAAATAAAACATTAATATTTAATACGTATCTACTAAATTGTTTGTTAGAATATTTTATTATTTAGTATATTATCTATTTTATTATTATAGGAATCGTTCATATATAATATTATCTATGCAATCGGTATTCAATTATTATCACAACATATTATCGTCAGAGAGTATTATGAAATTGTATATAATCTCTTTGAAAAAGTAATTTCAGAGGCTGTCTCTCTCGCACATTTGTTGGCTTCAACGTTTTATATACAAATCGAGTGCAATGCGCGGTCTATACATTATAAGTCTATGAATAATATAATTGTTTAACGTGATAACATGAATTGTGATAATATATAAACATTTTTTTAAAAATAATATTAACGAGCTGTTGGTGCCCGAATAAGATACAAAGTGAAAAATGTATTGTTCACTGATCAGTCTTAAGTCTTCTGTGCCCAACCAGTAGCCACCGTGGAATCAAAAAAGGTATGTACAGCAGTTTTGGTTTTTTAGATAGTTACTATTTTCATGTATACATGGTATAACACAAATTAATAATTAAGTTAATGGTTAATATTGTATACATTATACACTATTCACTATTGACAATAGTCTATTGTTTATAAAAATCATGTTTTATTATTTAGTGTACCTATACCTATTTAATTCAATCCAAGGATTTAATTTTGATGATCACAAAAATAATTAGTATATTAACATTTTTTATTTTTATATTATAATACAAATTGCAACATTAAATATTATATTGTGCAGTGTGTACTGTACAGTACAATATTTAACGAACAGCTTAATATTACTTTTCATTATTTTGCATCTGGCATATATATTCTTTGCTTTTTAGGCTTTAGCATATTGTGTTGCAGTTGCATGCACACTATATTGCTAGTATTATTGATTAAAAATGCTATATAACCTATATAACAAATATTTTTTTAAGCATTCAGACTCAAAGCATGGACTAGAATAAGGTTTTATACTTGTATAAATTATGATTATATTATAATTATGATAGTATGTGTTATTTATTATACGCGAGCGAAGCGATTGTCAAATTTT
The DNA here is from genome assembly GCA_025469235.1 of Pemphigus obesinymphae. Lineage (NCBI taxonomy): Eukaryota > Metazoa > Arthropoda > Insecta > Hemiptera > Aphididae > Pemphigus > Pemphigus obesinymphae. The sequence continues at coordinate 46,587 of JAIPRL010001489.1, read as the reverse complement.
TTCACTTCTGTAAAACGAACAGGATGTGCAGCTTTAAAATTTCCTTAGCGCAAGTTCTGTATCATCCTTTTTGGCTGTAAAAGTTTACATATTATCGTAACTTGTTTTTTTTTCTAATAAATATTAACATTTTTGTGTACCTATTGTGTTTGCTTTATATTATTTTTGGGGTTTTTCTTTGCTTTTTATCATTAATGTCATAGGTAGTAATGTCATAGGTAGTATGTAACCAAAAATAATTAAATTTTATACGGTATATTTTGTAATTTTCCTTGCATGTTTTTAGCTTTATAAGTGCATATTTTCATCATAGGCGTGCAAAGATTCTGATCACAGATGCGCATAGAAAATGAAACGGCCCATTTTTTATGCGACTGGCCTTTTTTAAAAGTAATTTTGATGTATAAATTATGGTTCTAAATCTAAAATTTATCGAGTGTCCGAGTTTCAAATTTAAAACTGCTGTCAATTTTGAGTTTAAGACAATGGTATATAAGTACATCAAAATTACTTTAAACTAATTTACTTACTTGAATATTCTATCAAAAACATGCGTTCCAATAATAATAGTATTTTATGTCCTCTGTTACAAAAAATAAACTTGATTCAAATTGGTCAAAACCTTAAGAGATACCTATGGAGTATTTTCACTTTCCAGTTATCTAAAACACAATAGTTTATAATGGCCATATAAATTAATGTCTAATAAATAACGGAAAACAGCACCAAAAGTATAAATAATTTATTATTATGACATTAACTTTTTTATAATTTGAGTACTTGTAGAAAATTTATATAAATAAAGTAAAACACAAATCCACAAAAATGTACTATTTATTATTAGAAATTTTTTATTTCAGTAGCAAAGTTCCCATCTTCATTTAAAATACATTATGAGCCAAAATTCTCACAAAAATATGTAATCCTGATTTTTCAAATGTTTAATTCAATATAGGTAATTTTTAATAATAATAAAATTATAAATAAAAGATTCATCTCAACATGATGAAAACTTATTTCTTACTTTTTTTTTTTTTTTAGTTGTGTAAAGCAAATATGTAAATTTAGTCCAACAAATCATAACGGTTTTCCTTAGAAAATTAATTTTGAAAATATATTGAAATCTAGTCAGGATAAGTTTTCAAAATCATTAAGTATTATGCCGAGTTTTCAAGCATTCGATTTTCAAGAAAATAAAAATTGTTACGTGGAAAAATGATTTCATTCAGTTTATTATTTTTTGAATTTCACGTAGTAGTCGAGATTCCTCATCGAAGTGTGTACATGCGGTTTAACATTTAGTTTGTATATTTATAAATGTTTTGTTCAAATCTATAATTTTTTGATTAAATAAAAAAACGATTGATAAATTTTTTGGACACTGAAAATCTTTTAATAAAATTAGAACAGTAAAAGAGAACTCAAACTATTATTAAAAATAATACGTAACATTTATACATAAAACATTTTTGGTTTTTACCAAAATAGTTTTTTTTTTATAACATAGATCTTACAAACAGTTTATAACTAAATACCATTTTTTATACTTTTTTTTATTTCATTTTTTAATATTATGTACAAAACATCAAATTCTATCTCAAGTTTCAAATAAACATTTAGATCTATTGGTACTATAGATACTCTAGCATTTATAAGGCCATTTGTACAGTTTTACTGTTAAACATTGATTAGTATATCAGTGGTCAATTCTTAATCACCGATTAACTACCACTGGATTGTACAGTGGGTGGTTTAGTTGTGATCAGTTAATCAATGATACAAATCAGGTTTTATAGTTTTTATACAACTTTTGTAATTTATTTTACAATAATTTCATTACAGTTGATACGAATGTATATAAAATTTGACTTATTACACATCAGTTACCTAAATTACATTTTGAAATTTGGATTTGGATTTTCCTTCACTCGTTCTGTTTTGTAATTTTGTTTTTGTATTACGTAACAATTAATATAATCGTTGGATGCTATTAGTGTTCTGTGACGTTATGGATAATCAGAAATGAAAATTATAAAGCGTACACCGAACTTCACAGCAACAAAATCCAATCTTTTAGTTTCTCTTGTTAAAAAACAGAAATGTGTAAACTAATGTTTAAAAACAGAAACTGTGAATGCAAAGTAAGAACAATATTCTTCAGATTCAAACTACAAACTAATATTATTTAATTTTTGTATGAAAATAAAAATATGTTATTATTTATTTAGAATTAAAAAAGATGCATGAAATATTATAGAAAGCGAATTCAATTCACAATCTATTGAGCATTGGCGTACTGCCATAGTTTTAAGATACAAATATGAAAATATTAAAAGTAATGTGAAAAAGCAGTATGCTGATGACAAAACATTTAATCGGGGAACTGGAGGAGGTCCAACAAAGTCATTTCCAGGATCTTCTATAGCTACAATTGGAGAAATCCTACAAAAAAAAATTACTGGAGAATCCGCAATTTATGATTCGGTTAACTGTGGTAATGTTATATATTGTGTTATCAAATTTGAAGGACGAAGGAAATATTAATTATGCAGACATATTTATGCTTGAGATAGAAGAAGAAATAATTGAAGTATTTAGTAATAGTAAGTAATACGTTATTTATGGCAAAAATAAATCTATTTTAAAATAGACATTATAAAAAATAAGAATATATAATACAATTAGTACCTATATATGTTATAAAAAATAATATAAAAATAAAATATGCCTACTAAAATTAATACTAAACTAGTTTTTACCTTCATAAACATTTTTCAAAAATTCTTTAAGCATATTTTCTTTTTTATATATTGTTTTTTATATTATATAGAAATGTTCATACCTATACGTATATATATTGTTATTTTTTATAATATATATTTTATTATATCTATACAAGAGTATGAAACATTCTTATAATTAATTAATTTTTTTAATTTTTTTAATTTTAAATTTATTTAATATTTTAATTAAATTGTATATGGTATATTTCTACTTGGTAACAATTACTGTACAGAAACTACTACTTTAGATAATGCAAATATATATTATGTCATAAGTACCTAAATATACCAAATATAATATATTATTTTTGCATGTTCATAAAACCGTTTTAAGTAATAAAATATTTAGTTACCTACCCACTTTTTAAATTAATTACTTAATTTAAAATAAAATATATTGATTATTTTAATTGTACCATAGAACCGATTGAAAATAAACCAATATCTAGTACCTCAACCACAAAAATGGACTGGACTCACTACACTCCTATTGATCTAAAATCTCGGTCAACCTTGACAACTAATAATTCGACATTAACTGGTTTGTATTTTATATTAATAAACCTTTACAGACAATAGTAGTAAAATTGTATTTTTCTCTGGTTATAGATAACCATGCCTCAAAAAAAACAAAAAACATATCAGAATAAAATCACTAGTTGAGCATCCATTCGAACATCTCTAACTGAACAACAACAAAGCCCTTTCATAGAACAGCACAACCTCAAAATCTATTTAATGCGCGAAAAACATACAACAGAATTTAAAATAATGGCTGAAATACATAAAATAGAAATTGAAAATTTACTACTACAAAAAAAAATATTACAGCTTGAAAAACAAAATTTATTATAATATACAAATACAAATATTTACAGATAGAACATTAAATATACATTTGTAATATTTACAATTTATGATACTTAACTGAACTTATATTTAAACATTATCTTAAAGAAAATTTTGAAAATATCGAATTGAATTTTTCCTAGTATTATTCACAGCATTTCTGCTTATATTATCTCCTGGATTATTGAAGTCTGATTTGAATTGACGATTCTATCTCAGATGTAATTTTAGGTACTCTCTCACTAAAGTTACAGGCTATATATTGTATAATAGACACTGCTATAGCAACAATTATGCTTTGTGATGATGATATTTTGACATTTATACCTGTTGTTAAAAAAGGGAATCCAAGTGTTTCCAAACACCATAGTTTCTTTCTATTGTATTTCTTGTCCGGATTAAAGACTCGTTATACTCGTCAATGGCCGCTGCAGTAATGCCCAATGCTGGGTTTAATATTATGTGAGGATTTCCGACTAAAGTCATCATATAATTCCGTTGTGCATAGCATAGCACTGTCAGCTACTAATAGACAATTTATCGTTTCAGCCATTTCAAATGTTCTTTGTACTACTAAAAAACTTACCACTCAGTACGAGAACAGATGCGATCATCTGTCAAATCAATGATAAAACGAACTGTATTTTTCGATAAACGATATCTGTTGAAAAATTCATCGTCTCCCAAAAAGAAATGTGATCTGTTCTAGGTCTAAATATTATTCTCCGATGTCTGGGTAATACCACCAATACGGCCAAATTATCAAACTCTTTATCTTCAAAATCCGAGTCGTCTTCTAAAAAGTGTTGATCATATTTGAAATACGTCATCAATATATATATATATATATATAAAAAACTTGCGAGAAACAAGTTACGAGAGCGAAGAGTACAATTAAAAGTAAAAACGAGCACGTTATGTCGTGATAACGCTACAGAATAAGATTCATATTACAAAAATTAATTAATCGCTGTTTAACCGACCTCGGTTTGTCGGTTAAATTTACGGTACTTTAACCAGTGATTAAGAAGTTAACAATCATTGTACAATGACCAAAAAAACCTTAATCATAGTTTAATCGAAAACTGTACAACTGGTCCATAATATATAAAATTATATGAATATAAAAATTTCAAACTCGGTCTTAAGAGAACGACACACAAACAATTTTTCAATGAAAAACGTGCATTAGAATTTTTCATTTTTATCAACTTACAAACATGTTAGAAATACGAAACAAAAATTATAGCTAACAACATTATCTAGCGACTGAAGGAGGTTTTTGCTATACCCATGTATTTTTTCAAGTTTTATGAGCTGTTAAAATATAAATTTTTTTATTTATTCATTTTTTTCAATAACTCATGAAACGTATAAAAATGCATGTATCAAAAAACGGCTACCGTAAAAAATTGTGTTCTTTATCATTTTTTTTTTTATCTTTATACAATATTCTCCAGTTATTAAAAATTAAAAATGCGTAAACATGTTTTTTAACAAACATCGTGATTACACAATCAAAAACTATATTAATACATGATTAATTTTAAAGTACCCTAAAAATATATTCAAATATTTTTAAACTGATATACTTAATAGTATTAACAAATACCAAATATTGTATGTACAAAAGTTCTTCGCACGCCTATGGTAAGTAGATATTCATTATATATATATATATATACATATATATATATTTTTTTTATATTCTTACAATCCATATTTTTTTGATTAAATAATCCTAATATATTAACAAAACGGTGAAGAATTTTAGTATAATAGTTTCACAAAATACGGACGCTCGCTTCAGACGCGGCGAGGAAAACATTTATGTACAGAACTCCTATTAACCAGTCCAATGTCAGACACCGCGTCTAGACGCGTCTAGGAAAACTTACCTTATCACATATGCTAATTACTTGATAATATAACTAATAGTAAGATAATACGTACCTTTGTAAATAAAAAATCTGGTCCAGGTCAAGCGTATAGAAAAATATTTTAATACTCGGCCAAGGCTTCTAATGTTGAAAAAATGAGTTGGGCCAAGTCGTAAAACAAAACCGGCAGGGCCAGACCGAGCAAGAAAAAACCGGCTGGTATGGACTAAATATCGGACCAACCACCGGCCTAAAAAAATTTCTAATGCATCATATGAACCATCTGCTGCACCCGTGCGTACGCCTATAATTTGTATGCATATTTTATAACCAAAAGCGCATAAAAATCCGGTCTTTACATATAATATATAGAACATAAATTTGAATTTTATTAGTTATAATTGTTTATTTGTGTGAATAGAAAACTTAAAATAAAAACTGTCTCCCTCTGGTGTTATGCATATACTCACGTCTCCCCAGAAATAGTTAAATACCTCATATTTTAACAAGTCAAATCTATGGTCTATATATTATATGTTTTTATATAATTAATTGAAATTTGTTCAACAGGAAAATATAATGTTAGAACAGTCAACCGAAATATGTCACGAATCATATTAATATAATTCTGAAAATCACGGTATTTTGAATATAACGAAGAAAAGTATTTTTATAATTATATGGTAAAAATTATAAAATAAATATTTCTGAATTCTAAATAACAAACTATATACAATGAGATGCTAAGGGTACTGATCTTTCCATCAGAACTTCTCTTCCCCATAAAATATTATATAATACATTATTACAAATAGAATTTAAAAAAATCAATTTTCTAATTTCATAAAATATGTTTAAATCAAATTAAATCGACTTATTCTACAATATTTCCGTAGAATCTACTTTAAGATAACTTGTATTGTAAAATACAATGGTTATTTTAATTTGTTTTTAATTGTAATGTTCCCCTTTGTTTTATCTACGAAATAAGAACAAAAACAAGCTACCTACTGGGTAGTAGGAAATATGTTTGATAAAAAGATAAGAGTTATCATATTATGTAAACTCAATTAATATTGTATATTATATTATAGTTAAAATATTTATATATGAATAAGAAATGTCACAAAAAAAAAGTCTGCCAATATGGGCGGGAAGTACTACGTTTATTGGATACGATATTGGTGGTGGATGTATTGAATTCGAATGTAATGATAAATCATTTCTTTCGATAAAACGAGCAAAGTTTGTGTAGTATTATTTTTTAATTTATTAAAATTATAAGTTATTTTTTGTAGTTTTCATTTACGTTTAAAAACTACTGAGAAAAATTTAAATTATCCTTTTTTAAAATATTAAATATCAAAACAATAATTGTACTACTTGACTCTTTCTACCCAAATATAAATTTAACATAAAAAATAAAGTTTAAAATTTTATAAAAATACTAAAAAGTATTTAAATTTATACAATATCAATACATACAGTACTATAATAAGATTTAATGTTTTTCGAAGTTAAAATTTCTAGCATCCTAATTTTCTGAATTTTAAATTGTAATACTCAATTATTTTCTGCCATTTTAAGTATTTTTTTTTACGCTAAAGAAAGTTAACGAGGAAATCGAAAAATAAGAGACTAATATATAAGTCCTAATCAATTTCTTCTATACAAAAATGTGTATACATACATACATAATTATATATATATATATATATATACATTATACATATTATATAAGAGTCAGTAACAGTAACCACGTATACGTTATATACGTTGTTTTTTAATTTATAATAATGTTTTGTTAAGATCGATAAATTTTCCGTGCTTTTGAAAACTACTTAGAAAATGAATTAATTAATTTTTTCAGTCAAAATTCGATATATCTACATCAATATGCTCAATAATAAATATGACTATTATAAGTAATAATAAGTTTCAATAAGTTTGTATCGTAGACAAACAAAATATAAGTACAAGCAATAACTTTATAAATTATGTAATACACGAAGAAAAAATCGAATGGTGTAGAAAAGTTTAACTTGACAGAGTTAAATTGTATCCCGTAAATTTGAGAGTAAATCGAATATAGACACACATATACAATATTGAAACATGGAGTTGACCGTTAAACTTTTTACATATCTCAATTGAATTTATGTGTTCAGTAAATTTCTACTTGTACACGGTAAAAATAAACGAATAATCTATTTAGATTAGGGTGGTCCTTTTTTTTTTCCGACTTACAAAACGTGATCAGGAGTACACTGAATTTTGTTTTATGTATTATAAAAATAACTACGGTAAAGTTTCGAGTGGGAAAAGTCCACCCCTTCACGTGTGTCCAAGGGATTAAAGTTTGAAGAAAAAGGGGAAATTTTTCGTTTTTTGGTGTTTTCTCTTTAATCTTAAAGTTACGATAAAAAGATACAGATCCAATATTATAGTAATAAATATTTACTAAAAAAAGAGGTCTCTTATCAATTTATTGTAAAGTTGATAGTTTTCCGTAAAATTAAGAAAAACCTGTCAAAGTAATGTTTTAGGAAAATGACCAGGTTTTTAGTTTTTTAACTGTAGTCCCACAAATAATAAATAATTTCTTAAATATTAACCCTTTTAACAAATTTATACAAATTTTAATTCTAATAACATATTGTTGCATCCTCATAAACTTCGTATGAGTTTTATATCGTATTATTCACTACTTTTGTACGATTTTTACGATTTGACGATTTTGTACAATGTATAAATCTAAATATACTCTTAATAATATAGATTAGCCATAGTCATGCGAGACGGACAATAGGCACCAGATCAGATAAACTTTGCCCTTGGACTTTTAACCGTCATCTGCGGTGTAGGTACTGTGTGATTCCGCATAATAATAATATATACTCGTGTTTATGTTATTATTTATCTTTTGTAAAAGAAGTCGTGAAAGTTTTCGTCGCCAGATAATCTTCTGAAATTGAAACAGCGTTTCAACAATTTAATTAAAATTTTGTAGTCGCTCATTGGGACTCAAAAATACTCCCTAATTTTGATGGGCACCGAAAATGTGGATAGATTACCGGTCGATATAACAGCACCAAACGTAGAACGACTTCTCGGTGTACCACAATTGCCATCTGGTACTGCAGCTAAAGAAATATCATCTGCCGTATATGACACGTTAAAAGAATGGAATGTGTCAGAAAAAGTGCAAGCGTTTGTCTCCGATACAACGGCTTCCAACAGTGGCAGGTTAAGTGGCTCATATGTACGCTATTAGAACAAAATGTGTTAAACAGGCCAATACCAGTTTTTGCTCGGCGGCATCACATATTAGAAATTATTTTTCAATCCATTTTTTCATACTCTAAACTAACAATAATGTCCGGTCCTGAAATTCCTGTATTTAAAAGTTTTAAAAATAATTGGAACAAATAAATCAAACAGGCATTAGTACTTGGGAAAGTGACGTAGGAGTCAAACATATATTGCAAAATATAGCCGACAATATTTCAATGTTTTGTATAAACACCTTAAACCAAAATCTACCCAAGGAAGATTATAAAAAATTTTTAGAATTAGTGGTCATTTTTTTGATCCAGAAGCTTATCATCTAGCTAGATGGACGTGTAAGGGAATATATTGTTTGAAAATATATGTATTTCAAAAACAATTTAAAACTACAAAAGCAGAAATGACATCATTAAAAACGATATGTGGTTTTATTGTAAAATGTTGTATAGAGTTTTGGTTTAGATCACCTAATGCCATAACAAGCACATTATACTAATATTCAATTTTCAAGAACACTCGATAACTATAAAGCTGACAATAAGCAAATGGTCCGAATTGGCAATAAAATAATTCATTAATCATGTATGGTATATTGGGGAAGAAACTGCTTGTTTTTCGTTGTTTGATGACAGGATTGATAATAATTTAAAAAGGTAAAAGGCTATTAGACAATTTAGAGCTCGAAGACGATGAATTCAACACGGAAATACAAAAATGTACCCATTAAAAATAAATGACGTTTCACAATTTTTAAAAAGAGACTTACCAGTTGACTTATTTACGCCTAAATCGAAAAATATATTTAAACGGTTTCAAATAAGTATGGAGTTTTTACATCAAAATCCAGAAAATTGGCCAAATATTGACTTTTATATAAAGGCGAAAAATGTTATATAACATTTGGACGTTGTAAATGATGCAGCCGAATGTGGGGTTAAATTGATGGAAGATTTTAACACAAAATCAAAAAAAAAAAAATGAAAATCAGAAACAGTGAGTACTGAAGGTGAGTTTTAAGTTAATCGTTTACTAGGATAACTTAGATAACGTTGTTATTTATTTTTTCTAGGTAGTAAAAAAATACCGACAAAACTACCCCAGCCATAGAAAAGATTTACTAACAAAAGATGCACTAAATTAATTAATAAATTTCAGTTCTGTTTTTTTAAATATAAGAATATAATGTATATATATTTTAGTATATAACATTAAAAGAAAACTATTTCAAATTGTAATTTGTTTTATTTTACAAAAAAAAAAACATTAATATTTCAAAAATTATCAAGATATATTTTTTATAGAGAATTTAATGTTCTATAATAATACCTATTTATAACTTTTATGTAACATGAAGATTTATGAAAATACAGGTAAAAACTCAGGAAAGGTCATTTTCCTAAAACATTACTTTGACAGGGTTTTCTTTATTTTACGGAAAACTATTAATTTTACAATAAAATAAGATAAGATAAGAGACCTTTTTTTTAGTAAATATTTAGTACTAAGTTCTGTATCTTTTTATCCTAACTTTAAAATTAAAGGCAAAACACCAAAAAATAAAAAATAACCTCTTTTTCTTCAAATTTTAACCCCTTGAAGACACGTGAAGAGATGGACTTTTCCCACTCACACTTTACGTCTTTACCACAATTATTTTTTTTAAACAATTTTATTTAAAAAAATTTAATAAATTTTAAAAAAAAATTTACCTCTATAATTAAGGACCCCCCCCTAATTTAGATGTTCAATAACAATTAAAATTAATAAACTTAAAATAAAAATTTATTAATTACGTTCTCGTAATGAAAATTTAACTAATACTGGAATTAAAATTAGTAATATAAAAATATTGTAAATTCCAAATCAAATTTCTTCTAAAATTCAATCGAAAACCATGATATCAAAATAATATTCTAAGTTATACAAATTTGAACAAACGATAAAATAGAAATATAATTGTTTGTTAAATATAATCGTTTATTCTTTCTCCTCACAAAAATTGTCATAAATACTAATAGTAACAAATTTGTTGATTCAATCAAATGAACGGTGCCCGATTAAAAGAGAATAGGTTCATTTTACTAATTTTTTTTTTATTGCAAATTCTTGTAGATTTTAATAATTTACATCTATTGGCATTAAAACGATAAACGTTGAAGAACATACAGCAAAAATATTCATAAAAAACTTTAATTTTTGGATGTTTCTGTCAAATTTTTTTTAGTTTACCAAAATTAGTGTTTTAGTATTTTTCCCTTTTACCCGGGCACCGTCCAAAAAATAAATAATAACGAGTTAAAGATTCAAGGTTTTGCCATCGAAAGATGTTTAACAAATAGTCTGACTTAAATGTAGTTGCACCCGGTAGGTGTTGCACTCAAGCCAGAACTCAAGCTAGTAAATAATAATCATATAAGTTAGATATGTAACCAGAAATATGTTTATTGAATTGATTATTAAGTTATCGATTCCGTAACTACGATTAGTTATTAGTATTTTTTAAAACCAAGAATAAATTAGTAAATTAGGAATTTTATCTGTATCTCTAAAATTGTTGGTTGGATTATAAATTGTGTGAATATTTTTTGATGGATCTTGTCTTAGTAAATAAATTAGTATTTAGATATTAGTTATGCATTTAATTCCACTAAAAATACTTGTAAGAAACCTACTAATTTTTTTGATTTTAAAAATGCTAATTATTCAGAAAATTAACGGTTCTCTTTTATGCTATACGATTGGGCAACTGAACTTTCAAAACGCATCATTAATGACACAACTATATTTTTCAATAACATTTTACTGGAGTGCATTCATTGACAAATTTATCACCCCTCGCAGTTTTTTGAGCCTAAATTCTCTTGTTGGGTTTCTCCTGAACTCAAAAACTTAATTTTTAATATAAAACGTAACCATTTGGCTTTTAAAAAGTATAGAATGGTTTCAGACTACCTACAAAAATTTGTCAGAACTCGGAGCTATATGTAAATACCTCTCCAAAACTAACTATCTTTCTTCTAGCAGAATGTACATTATGTGAAATATATACGTGATCTAAAACAAAATCCTGAAGTTCCCGTTTCCATGCATCTTGGTAACATCTTTGGAAATCTTTTGGAAAAGTCATTTGGAATTGGCACATTTCTTTTCTGATCACTTTTCTTCTATTTATAATTCATTTTCCCCGTTTCAAATCCAGTTTTCCAGCACACCTAGGTTACCTTTTAATTTTCTTTCTAACTGTTTCTTCTCGCCATCTGACATTCTTCTCTCACTTTCGGCTCTGATCAAGAAAACGTCTATAGGTCTTTTCTGCACGCTTACTTTTTAAATTGTTGCGTGTCTCTTTATTTCCCGTTATTCTTGCTGTTCAAACGGTCTCTAGATGATAGCATCCCTAATATGATTCCCAGTATTTGGAAAATATATTCTGTGACACCTATATTAAAAACAGGCAATATGTCTAATGTCTCTAATTATAAACCCATATCTATAATATCGTATATTGCAAATGTTTTTGATTAATTCAATTGAGGTAATTTCAAATTCTTAAAATCGAACCAATATAAGTATCCGATTAGTCGTCAGTCGTGAAATCACTTTTCGTTCAAAAACTCAATTTGTAAGTTTCGTTCTACCAAATTGACTTGTGCATGCAGGTACGTGCAGTAATGCCACCGTTGCGTTATGCAATTACATATTGATAATCAATTATAAAAAACGTGTTGCGTCAGTAGTTGACAGCAAATTTACCCTTGAAAAGAACCCTCTAAAATTACGCTTTTATAGGAGTCATTAGAACCTTAACTAAAAATCAATATATTATAACCCAAAAATAGGCCAAAAAAATTATTAGCGTATCTGCAATAAACCATACAAAATATATATTTAACCTTATCAATTTATAAATGTTAATATTTTAACAATTATATATCACTACCGCTAAGATCAATTGAAATACAGTCTTGCATTGATTTAAAATTGTATATTATGGGTACTATCAGTGCCGGATCTAGAGAATTTGTCGCCCCGGGGCAAAAATGGTTGTAGCGCCTCTTTTTAAATTTGAATAAGCAAAAAAAAAAAAAGTCATTCGTCAATTTCTACTAAAATTTCTATTAAAAATTAAAACCAATTGGGGTCCCACTTCCAAAAGCGGAACGAAAAGTCGAAATAGTTTTACATTTTACGCCCCATCATAATGCCGCCCGGGAGAAGTGCCTCGGTTCGCCCCCTCTAGAACCGGGACTGGGTACTATTATGTCCATGTATACATTGTACAGATAATATAGATAAGATTTCCAGTTAAAGTTAAAACCTGATTTATGTTAGTCAAAGTGAATTTTTATTCATGAAAGGTACATTAAAGAAAGAATTAATTTTATTCATAATAATAGAGTTAAATGTACAACAAAAATGGATACCTGAAGTACCTAATAAGATAGATAACAAGTTTCAATATTTTTAGTATATTTTATTTAATAATTGAAGGGGAATTAATGTTCTTTTGTACCTAACCAACTATGGTTTTTAAACCGAACAAAAATTAACCAGTGGTTACGCATTTTTTTAACCAGATCATTTTCTAGTACACCGAATTAACTAATTAAGTTAAAAATTTAACATTAATTTCAATTTAAATTAAAAACCGGTTGATGCAATTACAGTATATTATTGTTGGCAATTGTACAGTCATTAACCGTGGACGTCTTCAATGGGCTAGTATATATATATATATATATCTGATTGCTAGATTTTGTAGAGTGTCAAATTCTATAGAGACGACAAATTTAGCAAAAAAATTTTTTTAATATTTACTCGTTACGTTTATCGGTCAAATAAACGATTCGTATACTCAAGTTCGTACTCGAGTCCATAACAAAAATATTGGTAGCAGATTTCGAAATTAATTAAAAAAAAAAAAAAAAAAAAAAAATAGAAACACATAACCGATCGGTTATTCACCTGCAGTTAAAATATAACGAGATTATACACCTGTATATTTATCACTCGGCATTATATAGCGCTCGTAAACCGTATTATATAGTTATTAACGAGCTTCATGTAGGTCTATTATACGGTGGACCATGACGAAAAATTCTAAGTTTTGTACATATATAAAATACACACAGTTTGTACGGTATAATTTACGCATGTCCGTATACAGTTATGCGCACAGTCTATTATTGTGGATTATGTTATAGTCGTAGTAATATCATCGCATCATAATGATAACGATATACGCGGTAGATAATAACAAGAACGATAACGAAAATAAACGCTATATGGTATTGACGGACAACTATAATTTCCATGACTCGGTCCGACTGAAACGCGGACGAGGGTAACCTATTAGAAGGAAGTCCGAGGGGCCCATGCTCCTTCTGAGCTGATTATGCAAAAACGTAAGAAAACATAGAATATCTTCCTTTTTTTAAATTTTTTAAACAATTTGAATTTGAATTCCGTTCCTGTGTGCCGACCAATATATCCGCCGGATGTTCATATAGGCAGGGGGAACGAAAAAAAAAAAAATTCGGTGGCGTTTTTTAAAAAAAAATTTCAATTTAATATTTGTATAAATTAATCATATAGAATCAAACTATATATTATTTATTAATTATTATATACTTATACAAAGATTTCATAATAAATAATTTCATAAATTGCTAAAAACGGACCAAATAATTTTCAAAATTTAAAAATGTACGTTTACTACCTGTAATATGTACGTGTTTGTTTGAATGTTATACCTATTTAGGTATATAAATTCATATAGGTCCTTATTATAAATTATATGAGTAGAGTATATTGAATTACCTATATATTTATTATAATATAAATAAGTACATACTTATAAGTAATCATATTATTTGTTACAAATTGAATAACACGATTTATTTAAAATTCTAATATATAGGTAAAATTAGTATATTATTATATTATGTAAGAAATTATGTAAGAAATTACACAGAAATTCGATTATAATTTTTATTAAAAGGTATATAAGTTATTTTTGGTACATATTATTGTATGGGTAATTTTTTACTACATATTTCTAGTTATGACTTTTGAGTAATTTAAAAATAAATTTTTGCTATTATATATTATATCGTATAATAGTATTGTTATTACCCACATAAAAACCTTAATTAAAAATTTTAAATGTATAGACGACCAGGTATCTAACCTGTATTTTACATATTTATATAATTCATTAGGTATAATATAATATTTATATATTTATACAACATGCCATCTCAATTCGTGAGTAACATTAGCACTACTTAGTTTTGGTTTGTTTTATTATCTGGCAGGAAGTTTTTCAAGCCGGATTGTCTATTCTCTTATTTTTCTTAAATTTTGGAGGGGATTTATCATTTAAGTAATGAATTTAAAAATTAAGATAGATAAAAGTATCGAGATATATGATTCAAAATATTCTTATTGCAAATTATGTTTTTGTGGAGATTATCTTCATAATTTTAACTTCAAAAAGATGATATAGTACTCTCGAAAAAGTTATAACGGATTTAGCCATAAATCATGAATAATTCATAAATTAAATGAAGTGAATGGATGTCCAATTATATTTGCGTATATGGACGCAATTTTATTATCATTATATTATTCGAAGGTACAAATAATCAAAACATTTAGTAAACTCTATGGAAAAATTAATAATAATATTAGTCCGAATTGTAAGATGAATCTTGTTTCCGATCAAAATATAATTTAATATTTCAAATACTACATCATTTTTGATTATGAAGGGTGGCATGCAATTCACAGACATAATTTCTAGGTTATCTTTGAATATGAGTACCTATTAAGAGGACGCCACACCATCAACTTTCAGGGGGTTCTAATAGGCAACTTTTAAGAAATGTTTTAAAAAATTAAAATTTAACAATTAAAAATTTTAAACTACAATTTAAAATTAATGTAAAAATATTTCCATATCCTTATTAGTTTTTATTGTTATATAATTACAGTATTAGTTCAAAAACATACTTTTGAAAAACAAACTTCTTCTCTTTCGCTTTTTCTCCCCACTATTTGGGGTCGGCCACTTTGGTCCTACACTTCCACTTAACTTTGTCTCCCTCATCTTCATCATTTACCCAAACCTTCTTCATATCACTCGACATCACATCTTCCACCTCTTTTCCCGGCCTTCCTCTCCCCTTCTTTCCATTAAAATGCATTCCCTTTACTAATCTTACTGTCTCAGTTTCATTCCTCCTTATTACGCGTGCCCGAGCCATCTCGGTCTATTCTCCATAATTTTGTCTACTATCGAAGCTACTCCGTTACTACCTCATATATACTCATTCTCTTTTTTATCCTTTCTAGTTACTCCACTCATTCACTTTTACATTGTCATCTCTGCTACACTCATTCTCTTTTCTACCTTCCTATCTACTACCCAACATTCTGTTCCACACATCATCGCAGATCTCACCACTACCTTATAAAACTTACCTTTTGTCACACAAAACACCTGACACTTCGCTCTACTTCATCCATACACGCTTAATCTTGTATTTCATATCATCTCCGAAATCTCCATCTTTCTGTACAAACGACTCTAAATACTTGAACATCTCAACCTTTCCCACTACTCACCCACTCAATTTTATTTTTAGTCTTTCCCTTTTTCTCTGTGTTCCCTTTCATCAAAAACATACTCTATATATTCTGTTTTACTCCTACTAATAAATACTACGAATAATAAACGAAACGACAATTTCAACTGATTTTAAAAGAAATACACCTATTATAAAATAAATAAAGGATACTATTTTAGACGATCTTATCGATGTTTTACTGTACTTTAATTATATTGTTCAATAATGTATGTACAAAAAACCTTGTTTTTTACTTTGTTAATTGACATGAACTTTATAATAATTCATATTTTTCAAAACACTCATCTCCAAAATATCATTATTTGTATATTTTACAATAGGTATTGCAAGTTTAAAATCATTTAAAATGTAGTTACATTTGTTTTTCTTAGATATGTTTTTGCTACTGAAAATCATTGGTATTGCGTCTTCTTAAGAGGAGGATATACATGGGTCTTAAAAGCATTAAAACACGTTCTAGCTTTCTAAGTACAACTCCTCTTCTAGTTATCATAAGTACAACATTTTTTATGATAGATAAGAATATGTACTATTTATGTACAAACATAGAATTTTTTTAGTCAAAATAATTTTTCATATTTTTTTTAATCTGAAAACTTGAAAACTTTTCATTCAAAAATGTTTGATATTTAAATATACTTATTTGATGAGCACTCTATAATAGGTTTTAATTTAAGTTTTCGTATTTTATTTAGTGTAATTATTTCTCATTTATAAAAAAAAACAGTATAGTATCCTTTGAAGTACTTTTAACTTTTTAAGAATTATTTTTAACTACAGTAACAACACGTATAAATAAAATCCAACAACAGACAAGTGGGTAGAGTCAAAAATAATTTTTTATGTACAAAATGTTTAAATGTAGAATAAATGGAGTATATGGTAATCCAAAGAAAGATACCTCCAAATCACCAAAATAGTTGGTTAGAAGTTGAAGGTTATAATTTTAAAAGAGTAAAACAATTTAAATACCGAGGTGCACTGCTAATTAAACAGAATGCAATAGGTAGTGAGATAATGACGATAATTAAAGCAGGTAATAAGTGTTATTTGGGACTGAAAAAATTACTACAATCAAGAAAACACTATCAATAAATTTGAAGATTCAAATATATCGGACGCTTATCAAACCAGTAGTAACCTATGGATTGGAAACATGTACATTACGGGAAATAGACGAAAACTCACTAGATGTATTCAAAAGGAAAATACTCAGAAAAATATATGGTCCATGCGTAAAGACGTAAATACTGAAAAATGGAGAATCCGGAAGAATAAGGAACATAAAGATATGTATCAAAGTTCAAGTATTGTAGAAGACATAACTAAAAATTAACTCAACTGTGTAGGGCAGGTATGGCATAAGGAATGTTCGCTGCTAATAATGGTGTTAGAAAACCCACTTCGAGGGTGGAAAAGTCCACTGAGTCGCTCCAGATTAAGACGGGAAAACTGGGTAAAAGGAGACGTGTAAAAAGTAAAGCCAGAAGAAGATTGGAAGAAATTATGACTAGAAAGGGAAAGGTGGAGACAAATATGTTGGACAGTACGGTCTTAAATGCCGAAACCACGGAGAAGAAGAATACTCATTATACATTTTGAAATATTGTATACATACACTCGAAAAAAACATCCGTGATTTAGATGTTAATTTCACGTCATTTAAAATTCACGGATATTTAAATTCTTATTTCACGTTCAAAACCAAGATCTCTATTATAATATATAATTACCAAAATAAGGGCGATCATTTTTCTGCGATCTGATGAATATTCAAGGCATGAAAACGTTAACGAAAAAAATTGATAACGTTATCAAGCGAAAAATATTATAACGTATAATGTAAATAACGTTATACAACGAAAAACGTTCAAGCCCTGCCAACCACCACTATTTAATATAGATAGAGTAGTAAGTATTGTATACTTTACATTTTGCTACTCGGCTAATTACAACCGTATTATAGATCAGAGATGGGCCGCTCAAAGTAACCAGAGAGCAAATTTTCGAGTCTTGAAATGATTGCGGGCCAGATGTAAAGTTGATTTTTTCATTATTATGTGAAATAAATTCATTAATATATTTTATGCCCCATGATAAGAACTAATATCTATAATTTGAACGTATGCTTTATTATTGATAATTTTTCCAAGATGATTATTCTTACTATATTTGAAGTAAATTGTTTGATGATAAAAATGTTGAAGGACAGTCCAGGACACAAAAGGACGGCGGGTCAGATGTGGCCCCCGGGCCGCAGTTACCTATCCCAGCTATAGATAATACGAGTAAAGTGTAGTATAGTTACTATGAATTACGTTAAAGTTTTTAGCAGAGAATATAATGTGTCCGTAGTTCTAAATCGAATAACATGTTTTTTTCTACGTAGTAAAAAAATAAAATAAAACGTAATATTTCAAAATTTAAAAGAAGTTATAAAACGAAAAACGTTTTAACGCGAAATTTAAATATCTAACATTTTAAAACCGAAAAACCCATAACGTTTTCATGCCCTGCGAATATCACCCGAAATTCCGTATAAAACTAACCGTGGCTGCCGTAAGTGTATAATGCCAGGTTGACTCAAAAACAAAACATAAAAAAACTTTTAACTTTTTAACTTTGTTAAAAAAAAAAAAAAGAAAACAATTTTTGGGAAAAAATTACAATTTTTGTAAAAAAAAATGTTGTGGATTTTGTCGAAATACGCAAAGTTTCTGTTTTGTTTTCATTTTGTCCGTCTCCGACTGTGAGCCCGGCATAACGGAGACACTTGCGGCGAGCGATTATTCATTTGTTTAAATAATAAACGCCAAACAACTTTAAATGAGATTAACATAATAATACGAGTAATAATAATAGACAAATAATGAAATAATTATAAAAATAGGCGATAAAGAAATGAAAACAAAAATTGATTGAGAATAAGAAAAAGAGGGGTCCCGATCAGCCCTTCTTGTGCCGTGCAGCGACGGAGTGGTTGATTATTATTATCACGATAAGAACGTTACAGCGGGAAGTGGGATGGGACAGATGGACGTGTGAAACGATAAGGTACTTTCAATGAAATTTGCGATAATAGTATAGAGTGGGGAAAGTGTATTTTGCCGTTTTAATAAATTTGAAATATAAAAGTTACATTTTCTGCACGTCTACGGTCATAAAGAGGATCTAAGGGAAAACGGGATAAAACGGGAGAGTGAAATGGCCCGTCTATTTTGAGTGTATAACTTCAGGAGTTTACGTTGAACTCGTCGGTACCGACATGAAGACTATAAGAAGGGTCCCAATTAGACGAGATGACGTTACCGTTTCGCCCGTGCACGACGACGACGCGTAAAGTTCCCAAGCCGTATTCGACCGCCGAACACCGGAAGCGCCGTCACTGCATGACACATATTTCGTGTACAGGATAAAGGATCAATCAAGGATGACACCGGGCCGAAGGACGGGCGCGCGTCGTCTCCTCCGCGTCGTACGCACGAGGTGCCATATTATATTGTCGCGGCCGGTCTCCTTCCCTCCCCCCACGCTGAACCGTAAGTTTTCCCACGGGCGCGCCGACTCGAATCACTAACCGCACGCCGTCCACAGCCGCCCGACGCGGCCGCGACCGGATATTGAAAACCGTTTCTCTCTCTCTCTCTCTCCGCGAACAAACATATCCGAACCGTTTAACGTGCGGCCGCGGTGAAGGAATGCACACGTATTTCCGGAAGGAGGAACCGACAGTCGTCAGTCCGTGTTACCGATGCGATATATACGTGTCGATCCGGCAGTGCGCATTGAGGTATTCGTCCATTATCGACGACTGGAATAGTGACCATATTTGTATTGGACAACAAAAAAAATAAATAATAACAATAACAATAATAATAATAAGGAAACGGGATTTTTTTTTTTCTCTTTCCACGAAGAAACATGAAAACGATGATTTTCGAAACCATAAGGCGTTATAATAATAATAATAATAATAATAATAATGGAAAAAAAAAAGTGTACGATGTAAAATTACCTAAATATTCATTGACCAGTGACTATTTCTTTAAACTAATTATTATTCATACGCATATATAGTTAAGAATTAGACGCAGATCCGTAGCGAGCTTCGATAGCGCCCTAGGGGCAAAGAACCGGATTTCCGGCCCTAAATTGGTAATAAGCAAAATGAGAAAGTCATCAATTTTTTTGGAGGTGCGCCCCAAAATTCTTAAAATTCTTCATTCCTTAAAAATCTAGTTAATAAGCAAAATGAGAAAGTCATCGACTTGCTTTTATGAGATTTTGTCCGTCCAATTTCCACCTTCCAATCTTAGACAATTAGGGATAGATATTAATGAATTTCGATTTTTCCGTCCCCTTTTCTGTTGCTCCCTCGGCCTGGGACAGTTTCGCCAAACCCTGGCTACGGCTCTGATTAGACGCTACACTCGAATTTTTTACCTATATATAGGAGATATACGTTCGTGGGCGCCATTCTCGTTACAACATCGTCAAGTTTAATATTAGAGTAAATTTATCTATGTAACAAAATAATCTATAGACGAGATATTATACTATTTATTTAATTTTTGAGAAAATTTTCTATTTAAATTATTGGAGATCAAAAATGATTATATCTCACTACGAAACTCGAATCATGCTATACATTTTGTAATAGGTAAATTTACTCTGATATTAAACGTTTTAACGAGTTTACAACGTTTTAATACAGGTAATAATGTCTATATTGTCGGTTGGTCAGAAAAAAGCAAATATGGGTATAGCGTCTTCTTAAAGTCAAGTTCGATATAAGAACAATTTAAAGACATTTTTAGTAACACAAAAGTCCAATAAATCAAAGGTATTTAAATATATTTTTAATTAATTTAAAAATTGTCTTGTTATTTGAGACAATAGTATTTTTTATTGTTGTATTATCAAGATATTTCGTAGAAAAACCACGTTTATGCATTTTTTATTTTTATCGACTTGAGAATATCGAAGAAAAATTAAATAAAAACAAATTAAAAAGAACAAAATTATATAGCGTCCTACATAATTATTTTTTTTATATGTATATTTTTTTACGTATTATGAGTTCTTATATATATTTTTTAATAACTGTAATTTTTGAATTTATGAAACTATCGAAAAATGGCTTCGTAATAATATTGTAAAGTATAATTTTTTTTTTTTTAGTTCGTTCTTCTAACGTCCTTGTAAGTTGATAAAAATGAAAAATGCTAATGCAAGTTCTTCGTTGAAAACTAATGACTAAACCATTTAGTTGCAACGTCTAACCATGTTTTCTCTAGTGCTATTACGATACTGTTCATAAATTACTATAAATATAACATGATGTAATAAATTTACATATAAACGACCAGTAAAAATCAACAAAGTTTTCCTATTTATTTTTAAATTCAAATTAAATTTTTTAAACACATAATTCACGCACACGGCACAAGAATGAACAACACATTAACAATTACTTGTCTAGAAAGCGAAACTTCTACTTCAAACAATGCACAAGAGTCCGAGACGTATGATATGAAATGTTTGAGTATCTCTTCTTGTCAATCTTTCTTTGAAACTGATAAATTGTTATTGTTAATCGACGTCGGAAGTATGAAAGGTTGTAAAACTAAAAGGAAGAATAAGCAAAATAAACAGGCGAACGAAATCAGAACGATGATGTTGAAATCACTTGGAAAATTCCGCGGCGTAGTAGTATCGGTGGTTAGTTTGATAAAAATCATTATTTGCAAAAACATAATTCAGGCTATTTTGTAAGTTGGTATATAATTTGTAAGCCTATATATGTTTTCTGTGTAAAAAATATCCATCTAATCTAGAACTATTGAACTCCCTGAATATCCTCCAAACAATTAATGTAAGCTCCCACATTTATTATTATCATATTGAAAAAAAAAAGAAAAATTATTATTTAGAAAGTAATTGTATTTGTATTTAAAATTTAAATAAATACCTCTGTATTTAAATAATAGTTTTAAATTACCAATTTTCAGACGGCTTAATGTACCTATACGTACCTACATAATATTCAAACAAAGTTGTAAAGAGAAATTTTGAAAAATAATTGGCTAAAAAACGGTAGATAGATAGTAAAAAATTGGACAACTATAAAATATATTATTTAAAATGCTAATCAGTAGGAGAAGGAAACAATCGTCGGACAGGATTCTGATGGTGGATGTATTGAATTTGAAAGCATTGTTCAATAATTGATTTTGATAAACGATTCTGACCGAAGCACTGGTTTATAACAGTTTATCGTTATTTTTAATATGTTTTCTTTACGCTTAAGAAAAATACAAAAAAAATAATAGAAAATTGACCTTTTTAAAATACCAACTACAATAAAGTGCCTAGGGGAAAGTAATATAACATCACTATAATATTTCATAAAATAAACGTGTTATTATGCAGGAGTCGAAACAATTTTTAAATTATAGTTTTATAATAACTGTTTACTATTAGTAATAATTGAATGTCGCACATAACATTATTATGGTAAAGTTCAAAAAAAAATACATTTTGACACGTACATATCCCCAGATCCCTCCCCCTCCCACATTATAAATGTAATATTTTTTTTACGCAAATATTGAACATGTAATTAGCGTGTATTTGCCTGACCATTTTCACAATTTGCATGAATTTAGTTTAGGAGTTATAATAACTTTTTAGTGGGGGGAGGGCTGGAGACATATGTCTAAAGCTCCCCTTCATAGGAAGAAAACATTTTTTCACTTTTTTTCGTTATGCCAAAATTTAGCATGTATTTGCACGATAATCGCAAAAATGTAATAATTGAAGTAACATCGACGGGTTATGTTGATTTTCGAAAACAATTTGAGATATTTTATCTACTGCGGAAACGGAAGATGAAGCTCGTACATTATTAGAAATTAAATATGAACGGCAGAATGAAGATTTAGATATAAAATTGAGAACTCATTTCAAGCATGGAGTGATGGAATATTTAACGAGAGTAAGACATTATTATGAGAAGGTCCATTTTATCGTCTTGAATTAGTTCAAGTAAAAACAATGAAGTTATAATGCCCTTGTGGTCTGGGGTAATAATTTCAATTTTCGGATACGGAGAGGATATATCAAGTTCGGCTGCCGTAGAATCCAGTTTCAAAAGGCTTAAAACTATAACATTGAAACATATATCGAACATTTTAACATGCGAATTCGATAAACGAATGTTGCACGGAAAATAATGACAAGTGAATTTTAGTGATTGTCGTGCAAATACATGCTAATTACATGCTAAATATTTGCGTATAAAAAATATGACATTTATAATGTGGGGGGAGAGCTGGGGACATGTACGTCATTTTGAAGTGTGGTGATCCCAAAAAAGAAAAACAAATTCTATTATCATCATTTTTAATCGATTATTTTTATTTTAGCCACATATTCACTAATAATATTAATAAGTAGACTAACAAAAAATAATTTGCTCTATTGATAAATATCTAAATATCTAAATATTTACATATTTAGATATGTGTATATATTAATTGTTGCTGATTTTATTTAGGCAATATTATATAGCAATTTAAAATAGGTTTTTAATTAACCATTATTAACTTTTTGAAATTTGTTAATTACATTATTAAACTAATTTATTTATTTTATTAAATACTGAGTATGATTCAAATAAGTTTATTTTATGTAGTGCATATATATATATATATATATATATTATGTATATTAATTATTTACGCAATACTTATTGGAATATATGTATATAATTTTACCAGGGCGTATGGCTAATTTCACGCAGTAAGCTTAACATAAATTTTATTAATTTTAAATTTTAAAATTAATTGGTATAAGGTTAAGTTTAAATACTACTTGATGAATACGTCACAAAAAAAATCCTAGTCTTACAATTCATTTTAAGTGTACTAAGATTTAATTTCTACAGTAGTATGTCATATAAAAGTTAGTAATCGTTTGCATTTAGCCTGATTACCTGCATCAAAAAATTATGCATCGCTTGCGTATTGCTGTTTATAAAATGTGTTCAGGCCACTTTGTCGGTAAAAGGAATCGAACAGAAATTTTCGGGTAAAGTGCTTTCTGATAGAAAAATTATTTTAAAAACGATCTTTAAGAAGTAATTATTTAATTTTTTCAATAACTTTTGTCTAATCGACAAACTTCGTAACCGCAATTAATTAACTGAATATAGTACGCAAATGATATAATATGGTCTATACAAAACCATTCTGTCTTACATATGCGTAGAAAAAATTAATAAAATTACAAAATTATATAAATATTGCCGAAAAGTGGTCAAGTAAGTTAAAAAATCGAAAAATGACATATTTAAAGTATAAACTAGAATACATTATCTATCATAAGCTATTTTTAATCGAAAACTCCTACTCGATCCGTTCTACCCTAAACTAAAGCATGAATACATATATAAAATATATTTATACTCAACTAAGTTAGTAACAAATATGAAAAATTTATTTTTATTTTCCAAATTTAAAATATATATCTGTTAAGAACTGTAATTTTTCTTTGCCTACGTAAGAAAACTATACTAAGACAGTAAAAAAACGATCTCTCTAAAATATCTACCAGAACCAATTTTACTTGAAATTCTACTCGATTCCTTCCATCCGATAAAGTATAGAAAAAAATACATAGATATATGAAAACATGATAAAACATTATAAAATACGTTATTATACGATTACTGTAAAAATTGTTAAACATTTTAATTACATTCTCAAAGAGATTAATCACTCTGTAGATAACGATTTTTGTGTTGAAAAAAAAAACAAACTTACATAGGTATTATTGCTTGTTATAATTATAATATATGCGAGTGTTTATTACTATATTGAAATTAACACGCGCTACTGACCTCTTCGAAAACATACTTGTAAGATGTTTGTATAACGAGAAAAACACGTAAGAGTGAATAGTTTTTACTTCTCGTTAATTATCTTCTTCGTGCAATATTCATTTTTATAGCATTAAATTCATTGTATACCATTAAATTGTCTAATAGGTGAAATTGGCGTAATAATAATAATAATAATAATAATAATAATAATAATAATAACAATAATAATAATCATACGCGTAATTTTCAAGTGATATTTTGTCTCTTTTCAGTTGAAAACATTGACGAAAAATAGTCGGGATATGTGTATTGACTGTTATACTCAGGACGTAGACGTCATCAAAAATTGCATGGAGATACTGACCACCGTGGACAATTACATTATGACTACCGCCAAGTTCAGTATGACTATCGACGAACTGACTGACATGTTCAATAACTGTGTGCTGTTGGAAGCTAATTTCAAAGAGAAGGTTATTTGCAACATGCCGAACACGAATAATACACGAAACAGGATGAAGTTGTTTGATACTGGACTGTCCGGACCCAAAAATAAAATTTTTCGCTATTTTATATCCTTTTTTTGCTGTGGATTAAAACAGAAAAAAGAATAAAAAAAAAAAAAATCAGTGTCGTACTGAAACAAACTAAAATATTCGTCGAGTGTAATTCGCATGTGACGTTCGTGTTATATATACATATAATACAGTTAAAATTAGAAAATCTACACTACGGACAGGTCATATATTTTCATATACTTATTCATTATTTTACGTATAAATGGTTTAAAGATCTAACGGATATGATTTCGTATGAAAATTTAATTTTTAAGTTAAGCGTCTGGTGTCAAAACTAGATAATATAAACAATTTTCAATATTTTTCACAAACCACAATAAAAAAAAAAACCAATATTTTACCATATGATTTTATATTATTGATTAAAATTTCGGAGCCGGAGTACATGGACTTGATGTAGAAAAATATATTTAATAAAAATATAACTCGAAAATTGGAACAGATGTTTTATTTTAATATAGCTGGGTTTCGTTGCCAAATTTGTCCCATAACTTTTTTTTGAAACCAACATTTGTTTAGTCTTTTTCCTATGGCTGGTTTTTAAACACCAATCATTATTTACCCTACTTAATTTAAACCAATTATACCGTTGTTCGATGTTTAATATACGAGTAAGTTATACCGTATACGTTATATAGCCAAATCATACCTTTTGAACAATTAGAAAATTTAAAAAAAAAATTATTTTGAACATTTGTGCATATACAGAGATCATTTATGTAATAGATGCTATTAGCGTATTAAATATTTTTATGAGTTACTCATTGATAAAAGGTTTTATCTAACAATAATTTAGTAACGGATTATACAAATTTACCTTGATAAATCCAAATAATACCGAGAATGTTGTTAATTTATGAAATACTTCTACGTATACATATTCAATAAAAATGCGAGAGTATTGAAAAATTCCATCTAGTTTGTTCGTTATCAACCAATACATCAATATCGTACTTTTACATTTTCTATCAAACCATTTTGTTAAATTGTTATGGACATTGACTGGAATTCATTCTTGAAAATTAGTCGACAGACGATTATATAAATGGATATATAGATACCGATAGTTATATTCTTCTTCTTAATTTTTAATTTTTACTCTGTCTGCGTTCATAAATGCCCTGACACCCGTAGGCGTTGATATAATACATATTCTTCAGCTATATACTGATAAAAAATGTTCTCTAAATCATCATATTATATACTGTAATAATAGACGTCATTAATCAAATGATTGAAATACAATTTTTTTATATAAGAAATATTTAAAAATTTTATTAATATTATACAGATTTTTTTTACAAAAAACATAAATGACCTTTATGTTTAAATTCTACGGTAAAAAAAAATATTTCAAATTTAAGTACATTGATGATACGATTATTACAAAGTCCCGTTAAGCAATTCGCTTACATAGTGGAGGCGTTTAGCAGCTACTTTTGACATTTCTATAGTAGTATTGTATATTGTGTACTAGGTTATTGTATCCACTAAATATTTAGCGAGAAAAATCCATATAAATTATTAAAACCGACGTTGAGATTTATAAACGTAACGAGTTATTTGTTAATATATTATTGCTAATTCGATGTATTATACCACAAATCCGCTGATTGGATTAACCGAAGAAAAACATATTTTACTTTTTGGAATTATTTAATTACTATGCAGTTATAGTGTTAACGGAACGTTTATGGTAATAACGAACACTTGGCGAAACACTGGTTGTAGCTGACTATTCAATAAAATCAAGCTGAAAATTGTAATAACGAGTCTTATATATATTTAATATACGCACTTATACGATAAGAAATAGAAATAGAATATTGAGCAGTATTTTAAGCGACCATTAGCGTATAGTTTTAACATCGATAATGTTATCGAAATGCTTGTAAAATGTACACGTTTACGATAGATTACGATTTTAAGGGCGAAAAGTGCACTTAATCCGGCTCTGCGTCCGTTTGGAAAAAAAAATTGTATACTTATATACAAGGTGGGGCAAAAGATACGCATCGGTTTTGAAGGGCTGTAAAATATTCATTCTATTCGACTTACAGAAATAAAGTTTATATTGTTCGATTCAGTAGACAGTCTAGTTTTTGAAATCAAGTTTTAAATATTACATCTTTAAGATGGTGGGCCGTCAGCTCTTATACACTCTTGAAGGCGATTCTGGAAGTTTTCAACCCATTTTCGGCACGTTCGGATAGGCGTATTGCCAAAACTTCCACCCCGATTCCATCCTTGAGTTCTTCCAGGCTAATGAAAACCCAAGGAAAATTCATGAGAAGAGGCCTCTCCGCTCCCATAAAGTTACCGTATGGTGTGCAGCATACCGATTTGGGGTCGTTGGGCTTTACTTTTTTGAGGACAATGGGCGCGCACCCTCACTGTCACCGCTGAACGTTATGTGGCAATGTCGGTAGAGTGTGTGGAAGAGAAAATCTGAGAGACATCTGGTTCCAACAATATGGGACTATACATCCCACAGAGCTGGAATTCCAAAGACGAACGTTGCCCGAGCGCCCCGGTCTCTCTGAGGGGTGTGACGTGGAGTGGCTTGCGCGCTCACTAGACTCGACCATTAATCGTAATTTTTTTCTCCGGGGACACCCGAGGGAGGGAAAAAGTTCTTAGACACCATCCACGCCCCAGGAAAGAAAGAACGGAGAGATAGAATCGGGGAGGAAGACCGTATAATATGTATACCCGTCCGAATTATGCCGTGTCGACGAGCGGTTGAAAACTTCCGGAATATCGTCTTCGATAGTGCATTTGGCCGCCATCCGAGAGATGTGAAAAACTCGATGGAACACCGCGTACGCGTATAAATGTTATTTCCGTAAGTCGACCGGTTCGTATTGTACAGCCCTCCTCGCGTATCTCTCGTCCCGACTCGTAATGGAAATCGAACGGAATCTGGGAATTCTGTATGTACGCTTTTCGGACGTGTGAATGAAAAAAAAACCCGTCAAGGTTTGTTTTCGACGTTCATTCATCTCGACGGCTATCGTACACTGCACGGCAGTCTACCCACCTATACATATATATATTATACCCGATTAAGGGGGTGTCGGCGCGTATATAGTGTTATCAGGTCCTATGGGAACCGAGCCGAGTTAAACGCGGTAGCTACATCATTTAGCGCCCTCATTATAACATAATCAACCGGAACCCCCCGACCCATCGGTATTTTTCTTCCTTTTTTATATTGTATACGTACACACACACACACACACACGAATTTGTTATATTTCACATATTTTATCGGTCAACATACACACACACGCATAAAAAAAAAACGATCCAAAAATCCTTTTTTTCACTCTCTTTCTCTCGAAAGAAACCGAATGGAAAATAAAAAAAAAAACCGTAATTATTCGACCGGCGGCTCTCCTCTCCGATATATTATATACGTGCTCGTTTTGTTATCTAGACGGCGGCGGCGGCGGCGGCGGCGGCGTATGTTGTTTGGTTTGCCCGTCGTCTATATACAGTGTAAAGATTATTATTATTTCACACACATAACGTATTATCGTATATAAGGTACATGATAAATTACATTTCACCCCGAAAAAAAAAATAAAAATAAAGGATGAAACCGGCTCTATACCGCGCGGAGACGTGCCGCGGGTAACCGGCCATACCGAACTCGGGGGGGCAAATACAAATTGTAATCACACCGCGATAATGGTGCGACGGGTAAACGTTGGATTTTTTATTTTTATTTTTTTTTTTTTTTTTGTAGAAATATCCACTTATTCTACGCGATATTACCGCGGGTTCGGGGTGGAAAATATTTACAGGAAATAATACAGTTAACCTATATCGTTTCGTTATTAGTACGAAACAAAATATACATATTACGTACTATAATCCTGTATTTTCAGTGGCGGGACAAGCGGTGGGCAGTGGGTGAATTTGGCCCCTCCTCCACCCCCAAAGTTCTATCGGTCGGCCAAATCGTATTGTCCGTCGGCTATTCGCGGTGTGTGCGCGTATAAGGTTCAAAATTGAAAAATAATTAGTTGATGGTCTTTATTTTATTTTTCGCTTTATTTAACAGTTTTAAACAAGTATTTTGAGCTGCTCTGCAGTCGGCTCAATAATTGTTACGTGCGAACTTTTTTTTTTTTCTTCTTACAATAAACTCCTTCGAAAGAAAGTAAACTACTACACAGACTATAGAGATTATGTTAACACATACGCATACTTTTGAAATGCGCAATTTTACGAAAAATTACCTTGCATTTGTAAAACTGTACCTCATAATATGTTATACGATGGTAACCATAGATTTACATAGCTTACTAACAACACAAATTAATGTGCATTTACAATCAGGGTTGGAAAAAACCCAACTGGGTTGGGTTAAATTGGGTTTTTTCCATAAAACCCGAAAAAGCCCAATATTACCCCGGGTTTTTTATGAAAATTATTTGGGTGGGTTTTAATGGGTTTTATTTTAAAAAACCCCATTTAAACCCACTAAAAATGGGTTTTAATAGGCTGTTTTTTTTTTTTAAAAACCCACTTCAACCCAATAAAAATGTTTATTTTTATTCCCCCTATTACATACACTGTATTTTATAACCATGTTATCAACTCGTGTTATCTACTAGCAATATTCGATGAAAAAAATTCAATATATTTTATTTAACCATTGTAAATTTTTTTAAATTTTCCAAGTTGGTGTATTGGGTTTTTTTGGGTTGGGTTTTTTCAAGCCAACCCTGATTTACATAGGACCATTAAACGAAAATTGGAGTTTTTTTTTTTTTTTTATTAAGTTATTTTATAAAGAATGTGAACGTTTAAAAAGAACGTGAAAATTTTCTGATTACACGCGATGTCACTATAGTATACGCACGGAATTTAGCAAACCAAATGGGAAATGTGGCGAAAATAGTCGATTAGATAAATTGACATGACGTGTAAAATATATGTCATATAAAAGTATACTTAACAGTATTTGATTAATTTTGATAAGATTACCTATTTAATATATTATCGTTTCTCTATTATTCAGGTAAATTTTTCCTTTTACCATTATTAGGCTACAAATAAAACTCTTCTACTATCGGCTAAAATTTAAACCATATTGTATAAGTCAGTACTTGAAGTGACTCAAAATATTTTAATCATTTATTGAAAATTATATTATCTTCATTTCGTATTTCAACATTAATATTGAAATAACACGGACAGTTTCAATTTTCCTCAACACTTCAAGTGCCAGAATAGAATTTAGTAAACTTGTGATTCTGGCCGGACCATTTTTATTCAAATATTATTATGTGAAACTTACCAAATAAGATTTGATAAATCACAAACGAAACATTTTGTACTAAAGCTAATCTAAATCCGTGTATATATTTGGATACATACGGCACTAATGAATAAATAACACGAGCGTGAAAATTGTAATCACCTATATAATTTTCATGGTAAAAATCAAAATAATAACATTTTACACTTTTTCAGTTTGAGTAGTTTTTTATATTACCGTTTTCACACACGTAATTCTGAACGAACTTGAAAACGTAATATATCAATACAATTTTTAACTGAAATATTTATTTAGTTAAAATTTTTCTAAACACGTAAATGTTTAAGAGGGGTTTTGTCCTCTCCCCCCCCCTGAAAATACTACACCACTGGTACCTAAGGGGATTAATTAATACCCGTGACCGTATCGGTAATGGATTTTGAACAAATCCAGAAATTTTTTTTATACTTTGTTTTTTTAATATAAGATATAACACAAACGCCCGCAGGTTATACGTTTGATATTCGAATATCGTATTATGATTTTTGTTTGTCGTTAATTTTACCGTAGATCATAAATAAATCGTTAATAATATATTATTACGATTATTAGAATTTGTTTATGTTCGAACATGGTTTTTATTCAACACAAAGTTCATTAAGTTTATTCAATCATTCGCTCAAAATTAAAAAGCCTGATGCACTGATTTAAATCTGTGATTGCACATTGTACATTTTCCAAATCAACAATATTACATGACATCTAAATCTTATAAAAATAATGCGAATACAATGAGAGTCACGAATTACGAATCATACGATAGTTTTCTTATAATCTTATTTATATAAAATATAAACAATAATATATTCGAATAGTGAAATTAGTAAAATTTCATAAACTAAAAAGCATAAACCTCATTCAAAAAATCTGCATTCTCCTTCGGACCAAATTTAACTTAATTTAGATATTTTTGTATACATTTAATTTATTATGTTAAAATTCAATTCGGAAAAAAATAACACGTTAAGTCACATAATTAAAATTAACTTAACTTTTTAACTTCTTTTTAACATTTAACTAATTAATGCCTAGCCTTGGAAATACATCTTTTAGATTCTTTTAGTATCTTTTAGATTCTTAGAGGGTATATAGCGAGGGATTTTTGATTTTATAATGATGTTTATTTTAATTTTTGTATTTTTTATTATTAATTTAATTTCAACTTTTAACTTATCAATGCACAGCTTTGATTATATTGATTATACAGAGTCACACTTAAAATAAATTCTATCAGCCAAAGGTTTTAAGTCAGGTCAATGAAGAATATGATAGTAATCATAATATGGTGGGCACTCAAATTTTAAAACAAATGCATAGAACTTAAGGAATTTCCACTGGACACACACAAGCTAACACATAACAGTAATATAGTGATTGGATTACAGACAACTATACTCCAAAACAGAACGATCAATAGAACAATAAAGATACTTAATTGAGGAAAATAGTTAAAAATTAATGCAAATACGCCTAACAAAGCCTAACAATTGAACCTTACAAGACATATAACATTTTAAATATGTGAACGGAAACAATGAAATCAATGCGGTTATCAAAAATGAAACCTAAATCAACAATGTCATTATTAGACGAAGTTTTATTAACCCCGTCAGTCATATAATTAAATATAGGATAACAAATTCTTGAATGAGTCATGTTATGATATTGTGAGATAAGTACTCAAAATATGACCCATATTTTATCTACATTAATGTTATAGAATTTATATCTTCCTGAAGATACAAACAATCAACTATTGACGAAAATTCAAGAACCCGTGAAGACTATTTACCAAAATATTATTAATATACTATACCTATATTCAAAAATAAAAACAATATAGATTGTACTTATCATTTGTTTAAAAACGTTATTTTTACCAAATAATTAACAAACTTACGTTGATCGCAAACATTGTTTATTATTTTAAAATGTACAGCATACAATTTTTTTTTATTAAAAATTTAAATTTTATAAGTTCATGATTTTTCAAGATTTTATCTAATAATAATATAATCAAATTAATAATCAAATAATAATTTGTCACTGCAATGTTCGGTTAATCTAAATAGAAAAGGATCACTGTAAATTACCGGGTTTCATTCATTTATATTTAGACTTATCTGTTGTTTTTTTCCACAGTTGGAACATTTTAACAAATGTAAAATAGTTGGGTAATAATAAAATTAGATAAGGGTTGATTTTGATTTTGGTAATGTTATTGGTATCAGCGGCAGTATAATAAATTATAACGCATAGCACGTACGAGTATGTTCAACAATAATAATCTGTGGTTACTCACTTATAGAAGTCGTGTTGAACTACCTTATTATTATAATATGATCACCGGCTGGATTACCGAGACTACATTACATTACTTACATCTCGTATTTTGTATTTCAATTTTAACGTACAAAA
Organism: Pemphigus obesinymphae; assembly: GCA_025469235.1. Taxonomy (NCBI): domain Eukaryota; kingdom Metazoa; phylum Arthropoda; class Insecta; order Hemiptera; family Aphididae; genus Pemphigus; species Pemphigus obesinymphae. Next base: position 12,923 of record JAIPRL010001489.1, on the reverse strand, counting down.
CATAGATTAAAATACCTATACCTACTATACATATCATGCGTTCGACACAATATGTTTTGTATAAAAATAGTGATAATAAACATTTTGGGTTATTTCATAGTTAAAATTTATTTTAGATATTTAATTTTTTCTCACTCTTAAATATTTAAATACGTGCAAGTTATTTTTCCCTTTAAATTGCATAATAAAAAAAAAATATTCAAGGATATCTTAGGACCTGGAGGAAGATCAAATTATACATTTTCGACAAGGTGAGTTCAGAAAAAATATTATCCTTTATTTCAATATTTATTTATAATTTACAGATAAGTACGTATTTTACATAATTATAAATAATTATATAATCGTAAAGTTGTTTATTTTATACTGCTAATTTATAAAGATATTTACATTTCCGTCTATTATTGATTATCAATATTTATATTATCTTATACCGACTTTTACCGAGTCGAGTCAGAATATGTATTCTTACGCCTATTCTTGCGTATCGTCTCCGTCGTATATACGAGCTCCGAAGCCCAACAAGATCTATAATTTTAGCCAATTTCTTTACCATAATATACTGGAAATAATAAAACCGTAGTGTTTTCATTATTATATTAGTGTAGTTGTTATTTTTACGAGAATATTGTCCCACTTTTCAAATTCTAATCGGAGCGGATCGAGATTTAATCTTTTGAGTTAATGTTTCCTCTTTACGTTGTTGTAGATTTTCTAATTTTCTCTCGCACATAATTAATGAAAAAACATAGTTATATGTTCTTGAAAATTATCTTTCTAATGTTTACGCAAATAGCGATACCGTACGGTTTTTATTCGGATCTGGTACGAACCGTCGACAATTATTAAAATGTCGACGGTCGAAACATCGATAAGTACGAAACGTTGACAATTCAAAATGTCAAAAAATAAAAAATTTACAAATATAAACTATATTATTGTCGCCGTATTTTCAAACGTATTATGTATGTAGTTTTGTGGTAATACTATCACTGTTAGATATTTGCTACCACACGTGAAAGATCGGTATAATACACAAGCGTCGTCAGTTTAAAGGGGAATACAATATATTATAACCTAATCTATGGCAACAAATTTAATATTAAAACATAAAAAAATCCTAAAATAATAAAATACAAATATAAACATAAAAAGTTTTAATATTTCATTTCTTATAATATTTATTTCATTAATTATAATTTGTTTAATATTCTAAATGTGTATCCTATTTTTATTTATAATTTATATCCTATAACATTCATTTAAGAAAATTTAAAAAATTATTATTTTATTTTGTTTGTCGACAATTCATATTTGTAGATATTATAATCTGTCGACATATTGACCTGACGACATTTTTTATTTGTCGATGTCTTGACCGTTGACATTTTAACTTGATGATATTTTAACTTTTAGCGTTTCAACCACCTCCCTCATCACTACTCTATTTATACAGGGCCGGCTCAAGATATAGGCGAGCTGAGCCCTAGCCTAGGGTGGCACGAGTAACTTTGTAGGGGGCGGCGTTTTTTGATTATTTGAAGAGGTGGGTCGAACAGTCAGACCTTTCTTTTTAAGAAAGATTAAGAAGGTTTTGGGAGAAAATATATACGATAGAGTGTACGTAAATTCTAGATACAGCTGTATGACATTTCATTTTAGGAAATCTTTTAGGAAAAAATCAAATTTTGCCTAGTACACTATCTTTACTTGAGCCGGCTCTGTACTCATATAGTCATATATTATATTTAAAAGTAGTATAAATTATAAAATATCGAAATATATAACCAAATATAATATGTACATTACACTAATGCGTTTATAATAAACTAAATTAATTAGAAAAGTATTAGTATAAGTGTAAAAATATTACCTTCAATTTTTAAGTTTTATTTGTGCCTCAAAATACCCAAATTAAATTATGAAATACGATCTTCTGTACTCTTATGCCACCGTCTTCTTAAACAATCCCTAAATTTTTTGCTTCACTTTTACGACAATTATTTATCGTACATCCTCGAAATTTGAAAAGATCCTCAAATCCTTTCCAGCGACAAAAAATAAAATTCTTGACACGTTCTTCCAGTATACTACAATACATCTAACATGTTGAGTGCACTGCAGGTTAACACTAGGCACTATATCAACAGTTTAAAATATCAAATCTTCACAAAATATAATTATTATTGTTGTAAATTACTGTATATACAGCCCCATCCCTATATGTATTACATAAACTCAACTATGTGTAACATATCTATTTAACCCTCGAAAAATGTATGGGTAAGTTTAGTGTTACGCATAAAGAATATTTATGTGTCATTTTAATCTATATTCGTTTTTGGGGAGGAAATCATATTTGAATATGTTGATATTTTCATATTAGTTATATTCCTTTATATTTCAAATTTAAACGTAATTAACTCGAAAAATATGTACTTAATACTTTTATAAGAATAAAAATAATCATATATTATAAAAAATAATAAAGAAAGAAAGAAAATGTCCACAGAATATTCAAAAAAGATTATAAGTAACAACTAGTTTCGACCGTAAGTCATCATCCTGATTCTTATAAATTTTTTTTGTTTGACATACTCCATGGCCAACCATGAGACGATTCTTCGGTCGACACCAACGATTGCCGCAGCATCGTTGCGTTTTCCTCTCATCTGCTGTGTATAGATAGTACAGGTACTGATTTTTCTCTATAAAATCTTGTTTTCTTTTTAGTTTTTTTCTTCTGTCTTTTTACTATTGATTAGAAATCTATTAAAATACTTTGATATAATAACCTATACCTAATATAGCCATGTTGATTAACACGTTTAAATAAAAATAATAATATAGGGTCATTGTTTTATAAAATTGTATTTCATTTAAAATTACAATATTATATCATGTTATCGTGTTTTGGCAATCGGAAATTTTGATAATTTAATTAAACATTAGAGTAGATAGGTGCCTACCAACACTAGAAGTAAATATCAGTTCTATATAATATTTTATATACAAAAATTTTAAAAAATGATCATCGCTATAGTTTACATTATATTGTATAATATGTATATGTATTATAGGTATTAAATTAGTCAAACTAAAAATAAATAAATTATAATAATAATTTACTGAATTATATCAGTAAAAATATTAACTCATAAAAAGTATTACACGAGGCTTTTGTGTGATAAAATTTAAGCGCATTTATGTGTAAGTTTATGGGACATACAGTACGCAAATACGACTGTGCAATAGGAAATATAAAAATGTGGTTTTGTTTTACATAATTATTTCTTATGTGGTACATAAATATAAGTGATTGCATACGGATATGAGTGATTAAATAAAAACAAAGTTGAAATATGCACACACGCATTGCACGTGCCTTCAAGTCGTATATAATATATATAGGCAAATATGAGAGTGTTAATGAAAATAATTAACTGAAATTATTCAAGTTAAATTATTCCAATATAATTTAATTAAATGTTAATAATAAAATATTCGAAATTAAATTTAAGTTTTAAGTTAAAAGTTCAAATAAAAAAAAACTGATCAATATGGTGTGGATTGATTTATTGAATTTGAAAGTAATTGTAAATAATTTCTTTCTATAAAATGATCTTAAACGAAGGTTCAATGTTATATATACACATAATAAATATACGCAAAAAAAAAAATTACAAAAAAAAGCGTGTATAGATTTTTATTTTCTAATGTTGTATGTTTCATAGTATTATGCATACTCTGTGAAAATGTCCAATCTCTAGAAACATTTTTTTCGAATATTAATTACATAATTCACTTTTGATGGTTTTGAGGTACATCGTAGTTTATCCTTTCGATACACAAATTTACTACCAGAACCTGTATCGATTGAATTGAATTTTTTGGTCAAAAAGTTTTTCAGAAAATAAAATAACAAACATAAATTAGGATAAATTAGGTAGATATTTAATTATATTATGTACATATACCTATTTATTACAAATTAATTATTATATTTAAAATTTGATTATAATATATGTATAACGAACTATGTATTATTTTAACTGGATGATTATTAAAATCAACCAAACAAAGTTAAGTTGGTATACACAAGACAAATTTAAACCCGTTAAGTTATATAGTTATAAGATGACAACAATATTAACTAGTTGAGATCAAAATGTATGAAAAATCAACTTTACCTTTTTAACTAGGTTAACGCTCCGCGCCTTTACCTAACATTGATAGGTACTACTTATACATACGTCAAATATGTTATCAAAACGTACATATTTTTTTTTTATCCCTGAGTATAATTAATTAAATTTTTTTAGCATTTTTCGTTGTACTCTATCGTTTATTAAATGATTTTACTATAATTTTACTATAAATATGAATTTATAAAGGAATACATTTAAAAAACTATACTATAAGTATATAATATAGGTATATATTATAATTAATATCGTTATTATATAATTCATTACAGAATTATAATATTTAGAATTATACGTGTTTTTTTTTTTTTATTATAATTTGATACATTCATAACAAAATTAATGCACATATAATATATAGACAGAAACAAAGTACGACACGTGTAATTCGTAATAATTAGCATAAAAAAACAATATAGAGTCGTCGACTTATAATAATAATAATAATAATAATTATTATTATTATACACTATTCCATACGCATATTTTGTAACGAAAATAATTATGTCGGTTATCATCATAACACTCGAACCTCTGTGCAACACATCTGTGCTGATAATTATTTACCTAACGAATATGATAAACAAAATTAAATGTATTTTTTTTTTAGTTACTATAAGTTACGTAATTAATTTTTGTTTTAAATTTTACATACATATATAACACATATATACATATTATATTGTAGTCTTGTAATATGAATAACGGTTGTTGTTTACCACAAACTGTTATGCATATTAGAAATATATGGTATGTGCAAATTTACCGTTAGCCCACCGCCAATTTTGCAATACATTTTACGTCCTTGTTACAAAATATTCATACATTTAGAGAAGACGGTTTTATATATATATATATAGAACATTTTTATGAAAATTTAAGAAAAATTAAAATCCAACAATTTAAAAATATTTAAAAATATATAAAAGTAGTTTAAAAATATTCCCCTATTAGTTCCATCTTTTATTGTTGTATAATCGTGATATTTGAAGAAAAAAAAAATTTTAAAAACACTTACCTTCGTACATCTAGTGTTATGGCTTCCGGAATGATCATAAATCATTAATATTGGCACTAAATAAAAGAAGAGAACTTTTTATAACTTTCGACAGAGATTTGTTTTGTAAGTATGCTAAATCTGTATAGGTTGATCTGTGAAAATTTTTTAATTAATTTTAACATTACACAAAAATGGCTTTGTCGAAATATGGTAAATGTCGTTAGCTTTTTATCGATATAAAAATTATTTATCTGCAATTATTCCAGTCGAACACTTGTGGAATGAAACCATGTTTTTAAGGACTATATTTGAGTTAGGTCTATATATAGTTTGGTATTTCATTTTTTTGTCTAACATAATAGGTGGATATATATATATATATATATATTTTCCATTTATATCCTATCCTTCTACCACCCTATAATTTTGTGTTGATAGTCTATTTCAATAGTTATTTTATAATTCCAAATTATATATCTATTTTTTTAAATTATAGACTCAAAATATAAAACTTTGATTTATTCTAATGTTTTCAACGAATTAAGAACAAACCTTAAATAAATGTATTTATAGCCCCATTTTACGGTACCTATTCAACTATGTCAATATTTATCAAAGTATTTAGTAATACTATCGATAAATAGAACTTTATCATTAGTATCTCCATAATTTCAGATGAGACTGCAGCCTTATAATCCTTGTAAATACACCACTGGTGGGAGTATAAATAGCTGCTAGTAAGTTAAACATATAGTGGTGCACAACTAAAAAATACTACGGATAAATAACAAATATATTAACAGTATTATATTATGTTATTTTCTTTAAAATGTCGATATAATAGGTGTCATTCGTGTCATTCATTTTATTAAGAACATATCTACATTCATATAAAACACAATTTAATTTACCTTATGCCTATATAACCTAGATAAGTGATTACCTGATAACATCTGAAAAATGGACAGATAATAACTGCACCAAACGACAAACGTCGTTAAGACATACGACCACAGAATAGTTAGATATACATAGATGGTGGTTCAAACTAGTTTTTCGAGTCATGCTATATAATTTACACGGTGTGTTTTTTCACACCGTGTAAACAGGGAATAAAATACAACTGCGCGCGAAGTAAACGGCGCATCGTACATGCATTTTTCAAGTGTGCGCAACGGACAGCGCGGTGGTAACGTACGGTGCGTACGATGCGTAAAATGTAGGTACATTAATAATATTCACAGCAATTACTAAAACAGCGATAAATAAATAATAATTTTATATATAAAACGCGATAATTTACTGAAATTTTAGACGGTGCACGTTCGCTTGTGCTCTGAGAACACGAGCCGCTACTGGGGAATATATGAAGGAACATTGGGAATAGTTTCTTCTCTATGGAATTTTAGATTCCTGAGGCGGACAAGGAAGCCGTTGATTTTATAATGATGTTTATTTTTTATTTTATCATTCTATGAGCAACTTTTGTTGATTATTTATAGATCCCTCTAATTGCACATGTATATATATATATTTTTTCACATACCCAATTTATAATGTAAATTAGTAAGAAATTGAAAAGGAAAAAATCTAAATAAAGTTGGCTCATTTTCATGACCTTTATTTTTACTTATTTTCCGTATTTTTTCTTATTATTTTATTATTATCGAATGAATTATATGAATATTTAAATTATTTCATAAAATGTACTATTCATATTGCATTATTCTAGTTATACGGTTTTACTGATTAAATTATTATAATTGACGGATGGTATCGGGAAAATATAAGAAGTATAATAAGAATATCTGTGCTTGGCACATTTTATAGGCTATTTATGCACATTTTTTTTTTTTTTTTTTTTTATGAAATATTACAGTATTAGTTACATTTGCATCCTGTTATGCAAAATGCACTTGTTTACGTATACATTATTTTTAGTTTCCATTGGTTTCGGTTGGGTTCATTAAACATAAATATATGTTTGTCGTACAAATAGGATATTATAGGATATAATATAATATATATTAGGATATAATATTTTGTACCTATTTACTGTAATGCACATCATGGTTCATAGCCGTTTTATTCATTACCGTTAAATTTGCATATAAACGGGATTTCTTTTCGTACCGATCAATGCGTAATTTTGTTAATGATCCTTATAATATTTTAAGCTCGTTCACTTTTAAATACTAAACCGATTGTAGGTATAATTTATATTCGGTTAATTAAATAACAAATATTATTCATCGTATAAATTATCGTAACTAACTGAGTGGACAAAATCTTAAGGAATTTTAGTTCATTAAAACGTCAGGATATAATGAAAATATAATAGAATTTATTACGAAATAATGTACCTATTATCATTATTATTAATTATTATTGGAAATAACTGTTCTATTAAAGAATATTCTGTACCACGATATGTGGGTATCTAGTATGACGTGGTAGATGGCAAAGGTTTTTTTTAACTTTCTTTAATGTCATAATTATTATAAATATTATTCGAATTTTCTTTGAAAGCATCTAAAACAACTGGTCACCATCGTGGTTCATCATCATAAATATACGAAGAACCATCGGGAGAAAGTCTCAGGTATTGTAGATAATTATATAAATAATATAATAATAATAATAAATAGTGTGTTAATATATATTAGAGTCCTTTGATTTAACTGTTTTTAAAAAAACCGATCCTTTTTTATACGTTGCAAGTCCTTATAAAATATACTCGTACATCAAAGTTCGAAATGATTTGTGGATTTTTGACGGGTTTAAAATATTTTAATACTCACTTTAGTGGATTAACAGTACTTACCCAATCAAATGTTATCAAAAGGTCTGGTAAAATGAAAGATTATATATATACTAATAAATATATTTCTAAATTTTAAATTATTATATTTATTCCAAAAACCTTGTTTTTATCGAAACTCGTTTGTTCTTAAATTAATCTGATATATGTTGTCTATATTAAAAGCAATTTGAGGTTTACTTGACTGAATCTAGTAAAATAGTCCGTATTAAATATAACTCTCTATAAAATTTACCTAGTGCTTTTCTCTAAACGTGATACTCGATTTACTAAATCCAACAAACTATTGATACAATTAATATAAATATAATTATGGTTATATAATACATTTTAGCGAGACTTGCAAATCGATTACCATTTTTAATTTTGAGATCAAAACCACTTACGATAGTTCTAAAAAGTTATACTTTTAAATAGTGGTTAACGGTTATTGAAAACCGTAAAATTGAACAAAAAGAAATCCAAAAGTGGAAATTGTAGTTTATCATCGGAACGACTTATTTAATCAAAACCAATATTTCTTAAATATGTGGTTTTTATTTTGAATTATAAACGTAGGGAGAAAGCTATTGATTTTATAATGATGTTTATTTTATTTTTCTGTGAGAAACTTTTCGACCAGTAGGAGTTTTGGTGTTTTTATATTAACTATATAGGTTAGTTGTATGTTAAAATTAATTGGTTTTATTTGGTATATTCGAGAATTCATTATTTGATATTCGCTGCAGTAGTTTGCTCAAACGTAAAGAAAAACTACCTTTTATACGATGTATGCTGCAGTATGCAATATTTTATAAATCCAGAGGAAATAACAAAATAATAAATAAATAGTTGTTATTGTAATTGTTTATTTTTGAATTGGCTATTTAAAGGTCTGTGGTATTATTTGATTTTAATAATATTGAAAATAATTATACCGATCGTCGTTCAGAATTATTTTGTTAGATAAAATGCTGTACATTATGAGATGCATTACTCTCAAATGCAATATATTCACTTTGAGTATCCTATCAGATAGACGACGTACATTCATACCATGACTGAAACCCAACAAACAAAGTATTACAAACAGGTCTTTTTTATTTAACTTTATCATTGTACTTTTACAAAAAAAACATTTTCACAAAATCTATAATAATACGAGTAGTTATGCTGATATTATGATTAAGATTGCAATGATAATGATATTGATAACGACAATTTAGAATAAGTATATACGGTAATATAGGTACTTATCTCAATTTTTATATGTTATTTTGTTAAATTTTAAACTTAATATAAGGTTAGCATATTTCTAAAATTAAAAAGCGGGACAACGAAAAAAAAATTAATTGTAATAATTTTCTACTAAAATTAATAGTAAATAAGCAAAACAAAAAAAGGTCAGTCGTCAATTTTCTACCTAAAGTTTTTATAAAACGCTTTAAAAAGTGGGACAAAACGTGTCCCATTTAAAGCTCAATAAGTTTAAAGTAACCTCAAAAACGGACGTATTTGGTTAACCTCAATTATAATTATAATTTGTACATCTCTCTCTTCTATCTATATATAAAGTGCAACGTACCTAACTCCATCTGTCAGTGTATTTTTACAGATTTACATGTCTAATTTTTATAGATATATAGATATATTCTCTGGCTGGGTTTTAGTGTACTTTTCGTTAGGTAACATAAAGAATAAGCAGTGACGATTTTAGTGAGATTATACGACTATACATATGGGACTAAAGAAAGTCTCAAATGTTTGTCCTGGTATATCTCCGAAATAACTGGCTCAACTTACATCGCGGTTCTTTTTGTTTAATAATTAATTATTTTTCAAACAACAAAATAGGCGTGGTTAATTTTGTAAGTTGAACCATTAAAAGAGTGAAAATGAGGTAAGTGGAAGTCAATGTTTATTCAAAATCCAGCACAAACTATACTGATGGTAGAAGACTAACATTTTCAGAGAATATTTTTATAATTACGATAAACACCCACACAGGAAAAGTGGATTTAAAAGTGGGTTTAAATTTCATTATTTATTTCAAATTTAACCTAACAGCCGTGGATAGTTCAACTATAGTACCTATTTTATAAATAAAACATGGACACTCAACTATATGGTAACATTAAACCGTTTTACATTTTTTAATTTACTAAACTAATTATAACATAGCTATTGTTATTATTGTAATATACGAAATTATTCTGAAGATTCTATAAAAATTCTTCAGATAAACAGATAACTTGACCGAGAAGATATAATAAAGGATCCAAAGAACAATAATTCTTCTTGCATAATTGAACGAAATACACTGAAAAAGTAAACTATTATATCTATCTCATCGTTTTAAGCATCCAGTTTTGTCTGCAATTAACTCTTATCGCGCAGTTAGGAATAAAAACCTAATTATTTAATGTAAAATATTATACACTGGTAAAAAATATTAACTTTTCGATTGACTTATATAAGTATATAAAATATATTAACTTTAAACTCAAGCAAGTTAATTTTATCGTTAAGTTTGTCGGTCATTATCATTATCGTCGGGAAAATTCACCAGACACACAAGCCGGGAAGATATCGTCCAGACGAATATCTCTAAGGGTTACCATATACTCGTACCACACGTACCCTTACCTATACGGCGGTCGCACGATAATAAATAATCCGTCGCCCGACCGTTTGTCGTACGCCGACAAAACGGCATGTGACCTGCGCGCTTTTAATTTCAAGACAAACGTTTAAATAATTTCTACGGAAACCCGACGAGGCGGAACCATAGGTACTTTTTCACGGTGAAAACCATTTTTTTTTTTTTTTCTCCAAATAACACACCTTTCCCGTGTCGTGCAATGTAATAATTATAATGCGGCAACACGATAAAAACAAATAAAATTTGATTTGCTTTTACCGTGAAACAGTGTGTACAGTTTAATTAACCGCCGCCGCCGCCGCCACCGCTTTCACAATGATTACGCGCGATATCCGTCCGACTGTATTTCGGCGGTGACGGATAAAATATTGTGTAAATACGAATGAAAAAAAAACCCGAAACTATACGTTATAACGTAGTGCGGTGGGAGAAAAGAAAAATTGTATGGGTTAACCGACGGATAAAATATAAACGAATATGAAACGGGGCGATTCGAAAAAAATTCCGACACGTTTTCGTCCTTTTACGTTGTGAACGGACGGGTAAAAGGACGGCGAATTTCTTCACGTATGGATCGATTTATTTTCCGTTCCGACGGTGTTTTCACGTGACGAAATCCGTAATAAAAAATCTCTGTCCCTGCCGCCCGTGTGCGTAGGTTAGGTATTTGTTGTGTTTCATATATACGCGTAATTTTACGAGGAAGCGCCGATTGGTCTCGGTCGGGCTCCATGTCGGATCGTCGTTTCACCCTCGTGATTCAAATCAAATAGTCATCATCGTGTATTGTCGAAACATCCACGAAACCACATTTTACCCACTTTGGATTACCAGTTGTTTCCCCCCCCCCCTGTGTAATATTACAAAACCGGCTATTGCCGCCGATTGCGACACGATTCGATTTAAAACCAGTCGTGTGACGGAATGCATGTAAAGTCGGTTTCCTATATTCACCTACAGGTAGTAGTCCTACTGCACTGTGCCGTGCACACGATAACAACAACCGAAAAAATTTTTTCAAATATTATTTTTCATTATTGGTTTTTGGTTTATTTGGTATTTGGGAGAGGTTGAAAAATCTTCTTCGCCTCAATATAATTCTACACTAAAATTACATAAATTTACATCCGATTTTTTTTTTTTGCGAAAAAGTCTCTTCGTCGAGCCTGAAAAATAACCTAATACCGAATAGTAATCGAGTTTAATATGATGTTCATGTGAGCGTACGCTCACTCAGTGTTATTTGTAACCCTCCTGCCTCCAGAACATTAAGCCGAGCAAAATGGAAAAAAATCGTCCAGTGAAAAATAATCCCTTCGGTCGGGATAGTTCATTTTTATTCTTTCGAATTTTTAAAAACAAATATATATCATTGCATTCGAAAGACGATTCTGAAAGAAATTCCGGTACCTATCTATATATTACGGAAAAAAATAAAATAACTACGGTAACTTTATTAGTTTATTTTCTCTACATTTATTTAATATTACTGTTATAAAGTATTGATTTTCTGTATAATTAAGAACATTTCTGGGAAAATTAAAAAACTTCCTCTTCAGAGTACCAACTTGAACTAATTTGCAATCATAAAAGCTCTTTACTCCAAAACTCGTGTTTATATTATAATATATAATATAGTTTTTATTTTATCGATAAACCATGTAATATATATTACAAAACAATAAAATATTATAACGCGCAGAGAAAAACTATGTCGAGAAAATAATAAAAACACAATTCCATAAAAATCCATTTTTTTTTTTTTTTTATCTTAGCTCTATGGTTAATTTAACTTTGTTAATTTGAGTTAACAAAGTACAATTATCAAAAATCTTACGATTTCAAAAACCGACGTACATACTATTTTGGTGTTGGAATAATAAAGAAGCCAAAGCGTTGAACTCATTGTTGCGGTGAATTAATCGCGGAGGCATGTGGCGTGTCGCTGACCTAAAGATTACTATATAATATATCCTATACTTGTTGTTGACTTGTCAATGATTTACCTGCACGATATCATAATCGACATCGTCTGACGAGCAGATATTAATACTACTGTATATACGATATATCGATGGCCATAGACCGGATTAACGTAACCACAATCGAGTTGTCACGAATCACTTTGTCACTATCGAAATATCAATGAAAAAAATGTATAAAAAAATATTTTGTTAGTCATTTGCAGGGCCGTCCCGAAGAAACGTTTTTTTTTTTTTTTTTTTTTTTTTTTGTGGGGGGGGGTGGGGTGAAATA
>JAIPRL010001488.1:0-81387 GCA_025469235.1 Pemphigus obesinymphae | reverse complement strand
TTTTATATTTAAATTTTCCATAGGTACTTTATTTTTAAAATAACTTTAAAAATTGAAATTTTTTCTTCTTTTCTAATGATTCAATTAAATTACATATTATCTGCAAAGCATAAATAATAAAAATTAGAAAAATCGCTAAGTAGAGGTACCTATATAATTAAAAGTAATTTAAATTAAATTGCGTAAGGTATAATTTTGTTCTTAGTGTCTTATCTTCAAAATTGAAAGATTTCCATTTATCCGTTATCAATTTTTTTGATATTTTGAAAAACGGCGTTCAACGTTGGTGGAAGTAATTGTTACATATTTAAAGTAGGTTTAAAATATCGTGACCGGCTATATCATCTGGAAGATCCTATAAATCCTAAAAACACGATATATGTATATTGTATTTTTTAATTATATTAACATTAATCTTTAAATATGAATCATTCTATTATTCATGCATCTATTAATGCAAATTAAATATCTTAAATTTAATATTAAGATAATTAAATAAATAAATTATTTTTAAATTAATGTATTGTTCCTCCTTTTAAATACTAATTGGTAAAAATAATTGAATGTCATATTATTTATTTTAAGAAAGGATGCACAGAAAATAATATGTTTATAACCAATAACACTACATATATGAAAAAGTTAATGGAATAATGATTAAAGATGGATATAAAGTATATATAAATAAATACCCAGTTTCTACAAAATAATTTGTTTTTATTTAACAAACTGCCAGTAGTTGTTTAAGACTGAAGTCGAGAACATTGTTTTCGAAATATGTATTTGTTTAATAAAACAAATTATTTTGTAGAAACTGGGTATTTATTTATTTATATATATATAAATAATTCTACAAGTAACTCAATACCAAAATATGGATATAAAGTGTCTAAATTATTATTATGACCGGAAAGATTAGTTATAGTGGATGAAATAGTGGAAGTATTGCACTATTGGAAGATTGCTTCCGATACTATATGCCCTAACATTTTAATAAGTTAATCTAAATTGAAACTAGCATATGCAGATGACATAGTGGTTATTGGGAATTCGCGAGAGGGTATTCAGAGTACTGTTGAAGAACTGATAAAGATAGGAAAAGATATTGGCTTAACAATCAACAGTGGAAAAACTAAATACTTGATGGTGAAACGAGGAGGGGGTGTTCATAATAACCTCCAAGTGGGAAATAATACCTTTGAACAAGTACAAGAGTTCAAGTACCTCGGTTCTACCCTAAATAATCAAAACAACATGCATGAAGAGATCAATATCAGATTGGAATCTGCTAACCGATGCCTTTACGCACTGAAAAACCTCTTTAAATCTAAGCTGTTGTCAAGGAAAACAAAAGAACATTTATACATAAGTTACATCCGCCCTGTATTGACATATGCATGTGCCACATGGGCAATGACGAGAGATGATGATGAAAAACTACGTTTATTCGATAGAAAAGTTCTTAGACAAATTTACAGACCCGTATTCAACAATACGGAACTGAAATGGGAAATAAGAACTAACGCTCAACTGTACCAGCTTTACAAAAGAGAAGATGTGGTCCAATTCACCAGAGGGACAAGGATAGAATGGTCGGGCCGATGGAAGTATATTGAAAGGAGCATTGACATATATGACGAGAGGAAAGAGACCAAGGGGAAGACCACGCAAAAGATGGAAAGACAGCGTCAAGGAATTATTAGAAAAAATTGGAGTGGACTAGGAGCAGGCATATGATAGAGAACAATGGAAGGAAGTACTTTGGCGGCAAAGAGTCTAAATGGCTCGTAAAACCTAAAAAATAACCTATAGTTAAGGTTAATGATTATCAATTATTTAACAAAATTTAAGTTTACTACTGGAAGTACTTGAAAAATATTTTTTTTTTTAAAGTTTCCACTAGTAAATTAGTAGATTTATAGTAAGTTAATTAGGGGTACATATTTAGGGATCATTTGAAATTTTTTAGTGATTATAGCTTTCACATACCAACTTCATTCTCTTATTCTGTGCCAACATTTATTAATGTAAAACGCATAGACATTCCATATAATATAGTGAATTACCAATATTCTAAATGTTATGCTCCAAAATCCTTAATTATTATACAATGATAAAAATAATGTTTGTTGTGTATTATTATTTATTACGAACAACGATTAAAACCATAGTATTATGACAATAACACCACAACGGCCTATGATATTATTCAATTAAAAAAAAAACTCTCAAACAATCTATTTGTGACCGATAGTGCCAACAAATGCTTACAATATTTATTCTTTATATTGTTGAACTCTGTTGTGTCCATAGTCTATCGTATGTACCTAAAATAATAGTCATATATAATTTATTGCTTGAAACTCCGCATACGATAATATTTTTTTAATAATTGTTAGTTATATTGACTATATCGTCGGTTCCCAAACTTTTTTGGTTCACGCCTCCCTAAAAATAAAAAAATTTGCCCATGCCTCCCATTGTTAAAAGTAAAAAAAAAAGTCATTCAAATACAAATAGTGGAAATTATTCTGTTGAAAGGAAAGTTTATCATTATTATTTTAGATTTTAAAGAGAAAATAAATCATTGCATTAGAAAAAAACGATTATGAGCGAATTTGGCATAATATTATCTTCGGCAAGTTTATAATAATTTTAGGTTTATTTCGATAGTTTTTCTTTAAGTTTTCAAAAAATTTCCTATTAAAAATCAATTTATCTGATAATAACTTGCCTCAAAAAAACTTAATACATATCTATATAAAAAACATCATATTTACACATTTTTGAAAAGTGATCAAAAAGCTTTGAAATCTTCATCACATCAATATAGTATAGTATACATAATATATAAATTGTGTAAACTACTAGTTTCTGGATTATCAATAGATTATTAGAATCAGTTAAAATATCGATTCACTTTTCTTCTTCAGTATGTAATTGTGGAAAAAAAACTTCACACCACATAGTTTGAGTACCATTGGACTATATGACTGATGAAATATTATATTCTAATAAAATTGTTCATAAATAATTTTCCAAAATTAGTAAATTATTGGATGGGTAATTATGCTTGCTCCAAATCTCGTTGGCTATCTCATTTGCTACCTAGAAGTCAAACCTGGATCTCATGCGTTTTAATCACAGTCGACCCCTAGATAAAGTTTGAACTCGTATGGACCTAATATGGCTAGGTAATTTAAATTATTTATTTAAAATTATTGTTTATTTATTTATTGTTTTTGCT
Organism: Pemphigus obesinymphae; assembly: GCA_025469235.1. Lineage (NCBI taxonomy): Eukaryota > Metazoa > Arthropoda > Insecta > Hemiptera > Aphididae > Pemphigus > Pemphigus obesinymphae. Next base: position 78,140 of record JAIPRL010001488.1, on the reverse strand, counting down.
TATGCATTTTTCTTGATGAAGCTCATTTTACTGGCCATCCCTGGTATATACGGTCTTATATAATGTACTGTATAAGGACTACTGCATATTTCACAAGTGTTGTGAAGAGTGTTTTATTTAAATATATTATTAGGTTTAGGTACTAAAATTTGATATGTTGATTTTACATCATTTTAATCTTAAATTTAACTATTAATAGTTAGTTTCTACAGGTAATAATACTTAGAAATTTTTTATTAAATATAACAAATATTTTAAAACAGTTGTAATGTGCATTTTTCAAGTTACTGGTAAAATGTTTAATGAAATAAACATCATTATAATAGTAAAAAATAATAATAATATATAATGATAGATTACAGTAGGTTTGGTAGATAATTTTGAACGAATGCCAATTTTTCTACATTAATTTTATTATTGGTCTGCATTTTAACATTAGTCTAGTCTATGCCATATGTATTTTTTACTTTACTTTTTTATAAACAATAAATTATGATGTTTCAGATAAAAGCAATGGGTGGTTACACAATTTGCCATGAAAAGACTACACCTCAATGGGAACATAACTACTCAGTTCCCAAACAAAACAAACATTAGTAAAGTACTGTATTTAATATTTATATTTTTATAAAAAGCATTTGGCTGTGACTCAGTTACATTTTAGTTTTTATTCAATGTCAAAAAAAAATTTTACTCATTTGTTTATGTCTGGTATTATTCGACTCATATTATAAGAAATGACCTAGACAAAAAATAAAATTCTTAATTTTTTGAATTATATTTGAATATAAATAAAATTTTTACATTCAAATTGAATAATTAGCTAAAATGATGACCATTGTGTTTAAAGCACGGTATATTATATGTATATAGTAAATACTGTGGTTTAAAGTATGTCCTCTTAATTCTATTTTATGTGTTTGTTTTATTTTGTTAACCTTTTTTATTGTTACACCATTTTTTTAACTAAAATTTTGTAATTTATAGTAATTTTACTGTAAAATGGTTATAAATATAGTATTTTAACACTATAATATATTCATGTAATGTTTATTATTTATTACTGAATATTTCCTAATGCTAATATAGATTTAGGAATGAATTTATCGTGCTAATATTTTAATGTGAATATATTGTAGTATATATGTTACTAAGAACACTGAATTTTTTAAATATTGTATTTTATTATACATTTCAATAAGTACAATAAAAATTGTATAATTTGATATTTTTTTTATGTACTAGTTAATATTATTAGTGTATTAATTTTTCCATTTTTGTAGTGTGTAGCATGAATTGTTTTTTACACTACAATTAATATTTTTGATGAGTTAATACAATTGGAATTTAAATAATGAAAACATTTTTTTTTTAAATTTTTTTTAATTTATATATACATTTTTATTTCTATAGTTATGCTATCATCACTGCATTCATTTTCTTGAAACTTATGTTATTTTTTTGACATTTACTTATATTTATTCATAACATTTAAAGGTTTTTAAACAATATTTTGGATATGAATAACATTAAATCTTTTTGTTCTATTTTCTAAACATTATGAATGATTTAATGAATTTGATTATTCAGTTAATCTCAGAACAGGGAGAATTTTCACCTTAGAGTTTTTAATATTTAATTTTTATCATAGTTGTACTTTACTAGTGATTATGACATAGAGTAAAGCCAATCCCACACTACATGTGATTATACATGAGCAATTCATAATAATATAATAATTTAAATATTATAATAATATAATAATTTATTGACACACGTGAGTTATGTGGGTCTATAGTCCGGCCATCAAAAGAACGCTACTCCTTGGCTCATCTAAATGAACGTGCTCAGTGGTTTCTACCTACTCGTCGCCGTAAAACCCCCACTCACTACACGGCGACTGTAGGTTAATTCACGTGACAACGCCGGCATTAGGGGCAGCAACGGTGGGGAATGCACGAAAACGGACGAGTTTTGGTCGCCGCCCAGTAGCGTTCTTTCGATGGCCAGACTATAGATGATCGCCATAAATAATCACTCATAAGTGTGCTGGTGGTAAATCGCTCAAAAAATATTTTTGTTTGTCCTCCACCCAATAAATGCATTCCCGAATAGTGTGGGAACTATTCCCAGTACCTGTATAGTCCCACACAGGGTTGTAAAAAGACATGGTTTTTTTATAAAACAAAAAAAACGGTTTAAAATAGTTTTAAATTTTTAAAGTTTTTATAATTTTAAAATTTTAGCCAAGTATATAATTTAGTTTTTATAATTTTTTTTACATTTTTTAAATGTTTTTTAAAAATAATTTCTTTGGTTAAAATTTCTGGTAATCAAAATTTGATGAACCATATATTCTGTAGGGTAATAAGGAAAAAAAACCAAGTATAAATCTAGCGGAAAAAGTCAAAATTTAAAAATACATATGGAAAAAAAAGCTTTAATTGATAAATAAAATGAAATTTTTAATAGGTAATATAAATATGTAATATATACCTAGTGTATAGGTAAGTATATTATTTATATTAATATATATACATATTAAAATTAAAATTTTTTATACTACTGTTTATATAATTTAAACATTACTTAGATTTTGGTAAGAAAGTATTGTTAAAGTTTCTATTGTTTGATTTGGTTATTAATTATCACTACAATTATTGTGAAAAAACATATTGCTTATACAATAACATTTGTAATCTAATTTTTTATGAAGGAGGGACTCATACCCTTGAGTAATTTTGTAGATAGTTAGGTACCTAATTATCTAAAATTATGTCTATATGACATATTATAGTATTATGTCCTGTTGTAATCTAAATTCAAAGTACGAGTATAATCAGGGCCAGCTCAAGGTATATATACAGTATTTTAATTAATTAGAAAGTCAGTAGCTCTAATTCTTGATTTAGTGTGAATATTTTACTGCATTTTTTTAAATAAAATATACCTATGACTAATGGCTTCTGTTTTTGCATGATTTACAAAAAAAAATTGTCGAAGAAGTTTTTTGAAAAATTTTAAACTAGCTATTTTATAGTTATATAACAATAATACCTAGAAAAATTTTGTTAAATTTTGAATGAATGAGAGCAATTCATAATTTCAAAAATACAATAAAATATTGCAAAATTGTAGCTACCAGTATTAAAAAGTGTGAAATAAACATTTAATAACAAAAATGTATCGGTGTCGCATTGATTTCGCCAACCTTTTAGACTTTATCCATTCATGGACAATAAAGATTATGACCTATGATACCAATATGATTTAATAAGATCTACTAGGTATTCAAAATTGTATATTGTGATTTTTATCTAAAACTTATGTGATACGGACAAAAAATATTAGTTTTCTTAATTTCATTATTTTTCCAAAGAAAATTGACATTTTTAAATAAAAATTAGAAGGGATGCTGCGTTCCCTACGTTCCTTGATAAATAAATAAAGGGGTAGTACGCTATTAAACATGAAAACAATGAAGAGTATAGCTTTGTCCCTCCCCAAATCCATCTTTGGGTACAATACAATGTAATTGAAAATCGATATTTGAATAGCTCATTAAACGTGTAAAAATGCATACCTATATCATGAATCAGCTATCAATTACTAGATAATTTTATTCTTTATTTTACCTTCCTACAATATTTTCTAGTTGATCAAAATTAATAATGCGTTAACACGTTTTTTTTTTTTTTTTGGGCGCAAGTTTAGTTTACCACCACAGTCACGAATTTCATTTTTTTTTTTTTATTGTTTTAATCGTTAGTATTTTAATTACCTACTGATTCCAAATAGATAGGTATAAACAATTTTAAATAATTGTTGTAGGTACTATTAAAAAAAAAAATATTTTTGTAATCTATAGACATTTAATGCTGATTATGAATCTGCAAAAGTTTTGTGTATATACTGATTAAAAGCGGGCGCACTACACATTCAGTTACTGCTGACGGCACTACATGCCTCTGCCCTTAATTCTCCAATCTTAGTAGATTTGTTCCATAGTTTAATAAATTAAAACATTTTAAGTTAAATAGATTTTTATTTAAATTGTATTTAATTATTCAATTTAATTGAACATCATTAGATATTATAGGTATTGAATGGGTATAACATATATATTAGATAGCTATATACATATATAATTACACACGAAACACATTTACTTTTCCCTATTACCTACCCTACGTGGCGTTTTAAAATAAATCATGGGATATTTTCAATTTAATTTACATTCACGAGCATAGCGAGTAAATGGAATCGGTCGAAACGAGCGCGACGCCTATTTCCAGCTATTTTCTCTAAAACACCTAGGTAGGTACTTAAATTTTAATTTGTTACTATAAAACAAAATAAAAAGGTTTCGTGGATTTGTTAAAATTCACCATTTTTATGCAAAATCAAAACGTAAAATATGTAGTTTTTAATAGTAGAAAACTATTTAAAATGGCTATAACTTTTTAACCATGTGTTTTCACAATTTTATTTTTACATATTTGGAATCGGTTATTAAAGTACAATCGATATAAAAAAAAAAAAATGGAATTCTTGACTGGAGTGGTAAACTAGACTTGTTACTTATTTTTAATAAATATCATTATTAAAAATGGTATTGACACAAGACTATTTTTAAATTTTTGAATTTTCATTTTTGGTAAATAAAAATTTTTATAAAAGTTGCCTTTATAAAACCACAATCATGCCTATAAACTCCAAATAAGCAATTTTAATTTTGAAAGGGATTTTTTTGTGGTTTAAATATGTTGGTAACACTCTGAAAATTATCAACATTAATTTTACCAGAAATTTACTTATCATATAGGTATTGTAATTATTATTATTTTACATTTTCATTTTTCATAAAACTTTCTAAAAAATATTCAATATCACTCATTAACTTTTTATGTATTGCCCTGATTACTATTGATACTTAAAATATTACATTTTATATTTTAAATTAACATTTACCTTCGATTTTTTTTATTAACCAAGAGTTTTCAATGAATTTATACCACTGAGGTAAGTAACCAAAATTATTATTTTTCTTATATATCCATAATAAATACAATTTTTCTTATCTTTATATTAGATAATTTTCCATCTTTTTGAGACACCTTATATTTTGTAATGGATCAAGAAGACTTTACTGCTGATCTATGTGCTGAACAGATTGGCAAATTATTTCAATTTCAAGACCTTACTGGTATTGAAAGTTTGCCCACATGTCGTGATGTACTACAGAGACATAATTGGGATCTAGAATCTGCAGTTCAAGATCAGTTAAATCTAAGAGAAGGTCGGCCATCTGTATTTGCTGGGACTTCAGAAACATCATCTGCTCCGACAGTCTTAGTTGATCCTACCAGACAGCAAATATTTAATTCAGAAGCATCTGGATCTGGAAATTTCTTTTCATTTGTAATAGACTATATACTGAGAACATTTTACAATACTTTTGTCTCAGTGGTACGATTTACATGGAGTTTAGTGTGGCCAGAACCTAGACCTCCAATCACAGATCCTATTGCCGATGTTGGAAGATTTATTCAAAACTATGAGTCTATGTATGGTAATGAACATCCAGTTTATTATAGAGGATCATATAAGCAAGCTCTGAATGATGCTAAACAAGAATTGAGATTTCTTGTTATTTATTTACATCAAAATGATCAATCCGATTGTTCTAATTTCTGTTCTTCTGTGTTGCCAAATAGCAATGTTATTTCTTTCTTAAATGAAAGTAATATATTATTTTGGGCTTGTGAACATGACACCAATGAAGGTAATCGAGTAGCCACGGCTCTTCAAGCCAATGTTTATCCCTATGTTGCCGTAGTTGTGTTGAGAGAAAGTCGCATGACACTAGTTGGGCGTATGGAAGGACCTGTATCACCTGAAGAATTTATTAGAAGATTACGCTCAGTGTTTATAGCGAATGAAGCTTATCTTGTAGCTGCTCGTGCTGAACGAATTGAACGTAGTTTTAATCAATCTTTACGTGAACAACAGGACCGAGCATATTTAGAGTCCTTGCGTGCGGATGAACAAAAAGAGCAACTAAAAAGAGAGAAACAGAATCAAGAACGAGAAGAACGTTTACAAAAAGAAAAGTTAGAAGAATTAGAAAAAGCAAAAAAAGAAGAACTTAAAAATAAAAAAGTAGAAATGTTGGCTAGAATTCCAAAAGAGCCTTCTGTTGAAGAATCAGGAGCATTGACAATTGTATTTATTATGCCTGGTGGAATAAGAATAGAAAGGCGATTTTCAGACATATCTCCACTTTCAGACGTCTTAGATTTTGTATTTTGCCACCCAAGTTCACCAGATATTTTTGAAGTAGCTACTAATTTTCCAAAGCGAGTTCTTAGCATTGAAGATCGAGATAAAACACTTAAACAAGCTGGTTTACAAAAAAGAGAAGTTCTCTTTATAAATGATTTAGATTCTTGAATAAATATATTTATATTAATTTATTAAAAAGTACCTATAAATGTAAACAAATAACAGTTCAAATATAATGTAAAATTGCATTGGTACATGTATAGTGGTGTTTTTAATTTAAAAATGTTTAATCGAAAGTTAAGGATCTAGAGCAAAATACCAGTTTTGATTATTATAATATATATATATATACCTATATATATTATAAATTTTTTTTACTTTGAGATACTATGTTTTATCTTTTAATTGACTAGGTATATAATACGTCAATCTATTTTGCACATATAGAAATTGCATTGTTTTAATTTCTTAACCGTGTGATAATAAATGGTTTTGTTTTTTGATTTATCGATATTTTTATTTTTTTAATAGGTATAAATTAAAAGCAATACCTATGTTAGCAAATATGTTAAAAATATAATTTTCAATTTATGGTTAAAAATTATATTTATAATTTATGGCAAGAAATAAATACTCGTAAAATATATTTTATTTCATAATTGTGAAGTTTACAAACATTTGTCTCATTTTTCATCAGAGATAGTTTTGTTTAGTAAAAATACAATACCATAACTAAAAGTGTTAATATTTGGCAACAATAGTTTTTTTTTATATTTACACAAAGCAATTATGAATATTTTATAATGAGAATTTTTATATTATTTTAGGCAGTTTGGGTTTAAATAAATAATAGCTACTTTAATCGTTAAGTTGTTACTCATACATACCTAGTTTTTTTTTTTCAAATAAAATTATAACAAAATAATTAAATTTTTAATAAAAAAATATAAGTTACTACCATGTTATTGTTTTTAATAATAATAAAAATAATTTTAATTTGTACCTGATTATTCATATACAAAAAACTGGTGAGATCATTTTTTACAATGTATATAGATCAGGAATTAACTATTAAAATGTACATAAACTGGTAAATCAGTAAATTTTTAAATTTAATTTATCAGTAATTTTTAGATTATTTCAAATCCACAAAACAATTTCAAGATTATTTTTTCATCATTTTTACTACTTACTCATAAAATTCTTTAAAAGATAAGTACATTACATTAATTTTATTAAGCTAAATAATAAGAATTTACATTTACCGACTTAACATATCTAAATGTATAAAAATTTTATAAAATATATTTAGATTGTGCAACTTGGAAAATATAGTGGTATAGTACAAAGTTTTAGTCCAAAATTCCTAATCGACTGTAGGTACTTATTGTTATTTGATATCCCTTAGAGCATAAAACAATATATTTATAAAAAATCTAATAAAATTGATATTTTTATTTTTTAATAACATTTAAATATTACATTATTTGCATTCAAAATCAATTTAATAGTTTACCCTCAAACTATAAAAGTTTCTTGTACCTATTGGACATTTTTACTGGTACAATATAAATATAGTGACTATTATAATTTATAGGTATATTACATTTAAGGTACCTAACATAATTTAATAATATATATAGATGATATCTAAGAGCCACTTTACATATACCTTACATACCTATATATTATGGTGCAGTTTAGATTTTAGCCGGCAGCCAAAATATTGCCATCTACTCCCAGTGAACTGTCTGTATAAATAGTGCAGAAACAAGTATAGTGGAAATAAAATAACATTAGCACCTTTCCATATACCCGTTAAATCCTTGTCTTACATCAACCCAACAGCAACTTCTTAATTTCGATTCTTCGACATTATTTTGTTTTATTATATTATTGAGTTTAAGGTTTTGTATTTTATGTGATTGTCAAAATGAATATCAATGTCAGGCCTTGTTTGTATTTCATAACAGCTATTACATAATAAGACTTACCACTTGCGATGTAGGATGCACAGACAAAAAAATGACTTGAATAACACTGGTAAAAGTATATGTAAAACTAGCCGACTAGTGTTGTTTAAAACGTCATTAGGTATGTGTGAAATGGCTATCTAATCTAAGGATATTTGAATAATTATTTTAAAACCTTTTGCAGTTAGACTGCAGTAATATAATATTATAATTTTTAGTACCTATTTAACAATTATATTTATATTACAATATATAATATAAATATTTATATTATATTTAAAAATATATAATTTAACAATATACAGAAATACAGAATATAACAAGGCTATTTAACAATTCAATATTTTTTGTTTTATTCTATAACTTTATTTTTTAATAATAATTATTTGTCAGCTCTATTTAAAAATTGAAATAGGTATTGATTTGTTATTGCTTTGCCAAGGCGCATGGAACATTTATCTCCCCATCACTTGATAATAAAAGGTATTGTATTGAATACTTATTAAACATTATAAAAACCGTATAGGATTAATAATAATTCAACATAATATGCAATTATTAATATTTATGTAATATTTTTTTATGGTTTTTCTATAGATAATATAAGTAGATATAAAATTGATTGCATCTAGGTCAAAAAGAATTTCTGTAACCAAATAAAATCTAGTTACATATACAGTTATCATATACAGGTTTGAAGATAGATATCGACCATACACTAATCATGGCAAAGTGCAATATTAGATTTAAGAAAACAATTATCAGTAAAAAGAAGAATCAATGTTTAAAAAAACTCAATGATGATACTACATCAGAACAGTTTGGAAGAAAACGTGGAAGGAAATGAAATACAACATCAATGTCATAGCTGAAAAAATACTTTTATTCCTAAGAAACCATCAATGAATCAAAATAAGAAATTCACTAAAAGAAATTGATTACGATGAATACAAAAAAATAAAGAACAAAAAATAACATCTGAGTGTAGAATTGTGAAAAACAAATAGTTTGAGGTAAACTGCAAATATATTGAATCTGATTTAATAAGAAAAAATACTGACAAAGCTTACAACAAAGTGAAAAGACTACAATACACACCAAAAACAAGAAGTAATAGGTTAAGGATAAAGAAGGAAACATTTTATTTAAGAATGAAAAAGTAGCATAGCAATGAAAGAGTATATTGGGAGAACTGTACAAAGGAGATGATATTGAAGATGAGTAAATTTATATTGAAAATGAAGATGTAAATATAAACAAAAAGGGACCTGCAATAACCAGAGAAAAATTATATATATAACATTGAAAGATCTAATTAATAAAAAATCAACCAAAGTGGATGAAATACCAGCAGAGGTAATACAGAATTTAAACAATGCAACAATTGAAAACCTATTTAATAACATCACCAATTGTTATGAGAAAGGAAAATTCCCAAGCAACTCTATTACAAGTAAATTCATCGCCATACCTAAAAAAAGAAAGTATTTAAAATACTTCTAAATGTCTTAAAAAAACAGATTGAAAAGTAAAATAGAAGAACAATTAGGAGAAGATCGATTCGGATTCAGGAATGAACAAAGGACAAAAGAAACAATTTTAGCGTTATGTTAAATACTCAATAGAAGAATAGAGGCAAACAGAAATACATATGCAATTTTCATTGACCTAGAGAAAGCGTTTGATAAAGTAAATTAGAAATGTTGAAAGAGTATGGAATATACAGGAAAGACAGGAGATTGATTTTAAAACTGTATAAATCTTACGACTATGATTGATATCAATGGAACGACAAAACAAGCCAAGATCAGACAAGGATGTTCACTATTACATTATTTATTTAATAACTTCATTGAAGCATCAATAAATTAAATGCAAAGTATGATAGGAGAAGTAAAGGTCAATGGATGGAGGGTTCACAGTACAAAATTTGTTGATGATTGTACTGATAGCAGTCTCAAAATGATATGAATAAAATATTTAACATCTTGTCATATATAGTTGATAGGTACTAACTGAAGATCAATGGATAGAAGACAAAAACAATGTTGATAAATAAAGTAAATAATAATGAAGAAATAAATATCAAACTAAGAAAGAATCATATCCAGAAAGTTGATGAGTTTTTCGATCTAAGCAAATAGAAACCAAATAACAGCTGATATATTAACTAGTTTAAATAAAGTTTAAATGTATTAGCATTTTGAAAAAATTAATTTTTTGTTTGAATCAATTTTTTTTTTTTAATCAATTCATCTAATCAATGCAATTCAGTTTGATATATATTATTAATATTTATCAAGATAGGGGTTTGACTACATATTCGGCTCACAGTTGTATTATTTTTAAGAGGAGACATATTTATACTTCATAAATTAAATGTATGTAAGACACTCATTTTATCTGTCAAATGTTCTAATTATTATTTTATTTTTTTTTTAATAATAAATTTGAAGTAATTGTAGGTACTTTATTAAATAATTAATTAATTTAACAAAAGATCTTTTATTGAATTTTGAATCAATTGATGATCACTAAATAATGTATAATATTGATATACAACATAAGTATACTGCATCAATTTTTCTAAATTTTTTATGTGTTCCTACCCATTTTCTGGTGACAAATTGGATTGAAATTAGTTTGAAATACATAAAAATTAATGTATATTGATAATTGTTATCGATTTGTCCAGTACTTTGCTTCACTAAAATTTACGTTCTACTACAGATTTTTACTGCACATACCATTTTTCATTTTTTATAGTGAGCGATTGTGAAGAATAGAAAAAGGGAGCTGCAAAACAACCTACAATTTGATAAAAAATAAATAAAAATTATTTTTCTGCATCAAAATTATAAATAATATCTTCTGTTTTCCATCAATTTATTTTATAAGATATTTCGTTCAAATTGGATTTTTATTTTTTGAGAAACCCTAATTGAAAAATAATTTTATGGGAACACAATATATATATTATATACAATTATTTATATTGCTTTTTCATTATAATAATTAAAATATAATATAATATATAGAAATATATATATTATATATTGTGTTTACTTTTAAAGGTAATACAAAATATTTCTGCCGAGAAATCTTGAATTTTTGGAATTTTTGGGGCAAACTTGAAGATATTGAAATATGTATTTTGGGAAATGTTTACATTTTTAATCCTATTGGTAAGCGTATGTACGAATAACTTGAATTTTTGGAATATTTAACCCTATTTTTGACACTGGATTTCAATTGGTTAATTTTTTAGTAGTATTTTTTTTTAATCGGTCCTAAATCCAATATGTGACAGTTACAGAAGTTTGAAATTTGAAAATTTGAAACTCTGTCAATTTTGGGCTTTACTGAAAACAATCTTTTCTATTCAAATTTGTTGTAAAAAAAGTTTGACATAAGCTTTGTCTAATAAAAAATTTATATTAGCTAGCAATAAAATATTATATATTTTGCAAATTTGAGACAGTAATTTGATAAATTTTTGATAATGTATTTGGAAGCACTTTGTTTCTCTGATGCAATACTGGTGGTGGATGTATTAAATTTGAAAACAATGATAAATCATTTCTACCAATAAAAAAATGATTTTAAGTGGAGCTACGTATAGTATTATTTTCTGATTATTTTTGATAATTTTCCTTTACCCTTAAAAAACTACTGCGAAAATTTAAAATACCTACAAACTACCTACAAAATTTTTATCCACATATTATCCAGAAATAATAAAAATAAAATATTTTACTATAGTAAATATTTGGTGTAAATTTCAAGTTTTTGGAATTTTAATTATCAGTTATTTAGGTACTTTTTTGCATCAAAAAATGACTTATTTTTTTTAAAACTCTGTAAATCACAATCACTAACAAATTCTATGTATGGAAATATTTTATAAATGTAGGGGAAATAACAAAATGATAAATACAATTGACATGTTTACCTATTTTTAAGTATGTTTATTAAACCGAAGCTTTGCTCAGAATAATTTTATTGAATGTAATGATTTATATTTTATAATGATTATCATGGTAATCCTATATTATGATAATCCTTGATGCTATACATCCATCAAGAGTATATGTCTGATAAACAAAGTGCTTTCATCCCTATTAACACCCAACAAGTAAAGTGCACAAATTCCATACAATTATCAAGACAAAATTTAAAAAGATCATTAAAGAGGTTTTCAATTCTACTTCAACCCAGGAGTCTACAACAAAAGTATTGACCTATCGTCCAAACACCTTGTGCATACAAAACGTGTTTTTAATTTATTATAAGCCAGGCTATATCTCAGGAATAATAATTATTCTTGAAAAAGTTATTTGTATACTCCATTCTATATTATTTCACAATTTTAATTTTTTTATCACCCTCCCTTATATGTTAAAATTCGTACAAAAATATATTTAAAATATTAAATATTATATTAGGTGAACTTTGTAAATTGTAAAGCCAAAAGTTGATATAATTTTCATTACAAAGAGAAATAAAAATAAGAAGACATGAAAAAATATATTTTGGAGTAGGTATACAAGTATACTTTAGAATTAATATTGATGATTTTTTTTCTCTACATTATGTAATTATAGCCAACATAGATCTTGTTAGATATAACAACCATTGATTTAAATATTAATAATGATAATAATTCTGTGACGATAATAGCAACCATTGTGCATTAAATAAAATATAGATTGTTGATAAATACTAAAAATGTCCATGAAATGACTATAAATTATTTTTATAATTTATTAACTAGCCATTGTTTGGTTGCAATAAAATAAAAATATATAGATTCTATAAATACAAGATAATAATAATAATAAAGTATTTGATCGTGTAAAAAATTATTTGCATTTTTTTTTTCTATCTGTCAATTGTCATTAATAAAAAAATAAAACATACAATAAAAATAGTTATTTTTAATTTTGTATTGAACTTACTAATAGTATAATGGTTTCCCAAATAAAATATATAAAAAAAAAAGAAATACATATATATTATATAACTTCTTTACACATTTAAACCCTCTCATACTTACCAAAAAAATAAAGAAAAGAAAAAATGGCAACTATTATAATTACATATTATTGTTATCATTTTAATATATATTATACTGTTTTGGCATTTTGTGGTACCTATGACTAGATGAAACAAATTTTGGAAACATAAACTACCATAAAAATAATAATAATAATAATAGTAATAATAAATATTTTTAAATGGTAAGTAGCACTTTGATTAGAACATTTATTTTCTATCAAAAAGCTTTAATTTTGACCTTACAGCTCCTTCACAAACCAAAATACGTTTACCACAGACATTTGGACTAGTTGCATTTGTTGCACGTCTTAAGACTCCAGATATAAGACCTGAACGTCTTGGTCGTATAGAGGGCTGTGGGTCTCGTTGATTTTGTTTTTCTTCAAAATATTCAACAATTTTACTTATATGCCTAGTTTTCTGAAATATTAATTAATAATTAATAAATAACCATATTTGGTTTAAAGTATTTATTTTATTATTACCTGATGGCTTTCCCATTCATTATACGTAGAGAGGTCATCGGAACTGTGGTGCGTATGATTATGTTGAAAACAATAGCCGACAGGTCTAAGGTGATGTTCATCACCAGTGGAGTCAAGGAACAATGATGATGTAGCTGAACCAGACGACAATGTAACTGACGAAGCATTAGTTGTATGCTGACACTCAAGTCCTGCCAAAACGTCGTTCATTAATATTGGTCTCGCTTTCGCTTGCCACCCACACAGCAAGAAAATAATCGAGCACACACAACTGTTATTTTAAAAGTGTCTTAATATTCTTAACAATAAAATTATAAATTAATAAATAATGTACAATCCAGTTAAGTATTGAAATATATCTTTACCTGGTAAACAAAAATCATCACAAACACTACTGTAGAAACCTGATTCACATGAGCCTCTTCTTCTAAGATTAGCTACACCGGAATTTACTGGAATTGTGAGATTAGGCCAACATGAATCTACTGTAACAGTAGGAAAAGTTTTAGCAGTATTTTCAATATTTTCTAAGGATGCCCATCGCCTTTCATTGGTTCTGGACATTAGTGGAGATGTTGGTAAAGACATAGATCTGCATTTTTTTGAGGATTTTCCAACATTTTCATGTTTTTCTTTAGGCATAGATGAATCAGCAATAAGTGTACCACCACTTGAAACACTCAATGAACATTGTTTTTCAAGGTCACCATAACCCGGTGATGGTAGTTCACAGCATGATGAAAATAAATCTGAACCATTTGTTGATGCAAGTATCTTTCTAACGCCTTGAAATTTTGCATCCAATTTATGAAAGGGATTGGATTTGGACGGACAAGGCTTATAGTGAGGGTCTTGTCGACACATACTTTCACCCACATAACGTAAAGGTTGTACAAAATGACATCGAGCTTTATCTGATGGAGCTGTATGTGCTGGAAAAGCTAATATGCCTTCATCTTCGGATAACGATCGACTATGACACACTAGTATAAACATAAAATAAAATAAAAATAATAAGGTTGAAACAAATATATAAATTAAATTATTATATTTAAGAAATAATATGAAAAAATATTTTTATAAATGATAATAAATGTACATGATTATAGAGCAGGGATGGGCAACTGGCAGCCCGCGGGCCACATCCGGCCCGCTGTCATTTTTTATCCGGCCCGTACTGTCTTTCGACATTTTTATCATCGAAAATTTGACTACAATTTACTTCAAATGTAGTAAAAGTGACTACGTAAATTGAATCTTGGAGACATTTTCAATAATAAAACATATATTAAACTTGTATATTAGTCCTTATCATAGACATACAAATAAATTATATATTAATGAATTTTTTTCTTATAATAATAAAAAATACAAATTTATATCTGGCTCGCAATTATATTAAGTTTCAAAATTTGGCCCTCTAGTTACTTTGAGTTGCCCATCCCTATTATAGAGTAATTTAAGTTTAAGGGATAATCACTTGTATCTAATACATTGTCCTTAAAACATTTAGGTTAGTCCATATATAACTTTCTTATTTTTTTTCTCATAAAATTTAAAAGCAAAGGGTGAGTGGCAAGTGGACATTTTGGATGGCCAGAGTTAATTTCTGAGAATATCATATTATCAGTCTTCATGATTATTTATATCATACAGCCAGAAACAAATTTAGAGGACATTGAAATTTATCCAGCATTAATATGAGCAAATGAAAATGTATCTACTCATTCAATCCTCAAGAGAAAAAATTGGGAAATTAATTTTGGTAAACAATTTAGCCTAAAGTATTATATAAGTATACTACACAAACATTCATAGCACAATATACATTTGGCCAAACACTTCTGTAAATATAGTCAAACTGTGCCTTGCGACTTACTGTGTAAGACTCAAAACATTTTTAGTAACTAATATAAAAAGAAAATAATTTAAATACTAATATGAAAAGATGTATTTGAAAATTCAATAATTATTAGTTATTACATTATACTTAAACTATAATTTTAATTTTAACAATTAATAAAAAAAATATAGTTTTTAAATTAATAATATTTAAATAGGTAATTTTTTAAAATATTTTGTATTTGTTGTGTAACTTTTTATTACTCTTGGTTCTAACACATTTTTCATTATATTTTGTGCCTCGCTGGTCACCCCTGATATATATTTTATATAAAATCATAATATACATTCAACTGGAAAACAGGTGTAGGGTATACTACACATATATATACTGATCATGGTTTAAAGGTTGGATTCCTATGCGTGCGCCTGTAGACACACTGAGGTATAATTCAAATTACAAGATTGCAACTCTTGCAGGCAGTCAATTTTATTTATATAATTATTCTTTTACTGTACTCATCTAAATTTTCAAGTAAATATTCATCTTTTTAACATTTTCATTTTTTTTTTTTTTTTTTAATTTAAGATATTTAATTCATTACTTTTTTATATAGAATATTTGAATTTTTTATGTTATATACTTTTATTAAATGACAACCTTTATTTTAAGTTTAATATTCCAATACCACATATTTTTCTGAAAATTTGGTTGTATCAATATCAAATATTGAACCAACAGTTAATTATTTATAATATGCATTTATAGTTTAGATATAAGATGTATGGAGAAAGAAACAATGAATGATTTTAATAGTACCTTGAATTACTCTATTCTTTTAAACTTATATTATAAGTATATAATATATATTAACTTATATTATAATAACTGTTGATTCAACATTCAATATTAATACATCAACATTTTCAGAAAAATATTCTATGTCTGAATATAAAATTGAAATATAGGTTGTCATATAAGAATAGTATTGAACTTTAAAATTAACAAAGATAAAAAATTTTAATTTTTTTAAAAAATAATGTATGCACAGAGAAAATTAGGTGTGCATGATAAAAGAATTACTCTGTATATTAACACAGATATTATTGGTCATTGCACTACCGTTAAATTTATATACATATAGATTTATTCTAGCATTGATATTTTGAACTATTGGTTCTATGATGTGCAAATACATTTGATCCAGAACTAGTTATTACAAATGTACAGGCTGGTTTGGCTTTGAAAAATTTTCCAGGAATATATAAAAAATATACAATTAGTGTATTTCTTTGGTTCATAATGCACATTCTACTGCATATGCACAAGAATTCCAAATTAATAATTCTGCAAAAAAGTCGGGACTATGTAAACTAGTTATGATAGTTAACTATTATTCAATGTTTGTGAAACTAATTCTTAAATAGTCTTCTAGAACTATCATGGTCACGGTCAAATCCTCAAAAGGCTATATAAATTTTAAGTCAGCATACTTTTGGGGGTTTTTTAGATTCCCCCTTCCTCTAACCAGCAAATAGCAGACCACTTTCTTAATTACATCAGTATAAGTCAGTCACCTGCACTAAAAAATATCGTCAGCGTGGTTCTAATCCTCCATACCCCCTCCCTGTCAGCATATTGTATACTCTTCTTACCACCAGATATATACGTAATACTTGAATGGCCCCTAAGAATTATTTTTGCCTGAGTACGAAATGGAACTGGAGAAGTTAATGTCCAAACTTCAAAATAGATTAAAAAAAATTAAGGCATCAAAGAAAATGTTTGAAACCAGATATCCAATGATCTAATAAGTTAATAAGAAGAAGATAATGGCATATTTATAATCATAATACTAATTTATCATTCCGTAATAATTAAAACACACAGTGAACAATGATGTAAGATACACCCTATATAATAGAAAGTAAAAAATATTGTGTTACATTTTTTATGATTATTTTCTTCAGGCCCATCACTCTGTAACAGGAACTCTTCACTTCGTGCTTCCACCATAGCTGTTGAACAAGGATTTGACCGAGTTGTAACAACTGGGCACCTCCGTGATCCAGATAAACTTGAATTTGTAGTAAGAGGGAAAGCAAAAGATTCTTCTAGTTGTTGAACAATTTCTTTAAATGTTGGACGTGATTTGGCATCCAACTAGAAACAATGGAAAATCATTTAAAAATATAGCCGTGATACTTAAAATATTGTTCAATAATAGTCTTACATGACAGCAAGAAAATGCTAATTTAAGAAATGTAGTAGGTGGTGGACATGATGAACATAACTCAACAAAAGCTATGTAATCCAGGCCAAAGTTTTGTGTTCTAGGTAAAATATCTGGATCTGCTTTAACTCTGGCAATAATTTCACATAAAACAATTCCATAACTAAACACATCACTGCTTTCATTATACACATTGCCTTTGACACATTCAGGTGACATCCACCAAGGTGATCCAACTTGCTGTAACCTTTGTCCTTTTCTATTATACAAAAATAAATTATTCTCAAATGATTCCTTGGTTTGTTTATTATTACAAAATTTTAAAATATTATGACTTTGTTTTTTTATTTATTTAATTTTTTTCAATCCTTATTATTTTTAACATAATTTAAGGCAGGATAAGGCATTATTCAAATACTTTTTAAACATGATAATTCAGATGAAAGTAAATTCAAAATGATTTTTATAAACATTTAAAATGTACAATTTAGTACTCTATTTTACTTTCTTAAAATAACATACAAACTAATTAAGGGTCCATACTGATGTGCTCAAATTTCTAAAGTCTTCATTTAATACTGAAAACTAAAATGCAAAGACTTTTAAAAAAAATGTGTAGTTATTTTAAATTATTATTTAAAAATACATTAAAAAGACATGATTATTCAATACTCTCAAAAAAAGTACTCTATATCATTAAGAAATGTCAAATCTTACCCTATATATATCTTATGAAAAATAAATGTAAAATAGTTATAAAATACTATTATATTTCAATAATATTAATTATTAAAAATAAAATATAACATACTTTGGTATTTTTGCAGCTAAACCAAAATCGGCCACAACAGCTATCAGATCTCCAGTCAATTCGTTTTTCTTAATTAATACATTCTAAATAAAATATTTTAGAATAGCATTATTATTATTATCAATCTAATTTTATAATGTATTATTTACTTTAGAAGTTAAATCACGATGAAATATTTCTCTTGAATGAAGATACTTCATACCCCTTGCAATGTCAAGACTTATTTTCATTCTTACTTTAAATGAAAGTTCTTCAGCAGATTCAATTAATTGTTCCAAACTTCCACCATTAATGTACTAATAATAAAATAGTACAATTTAAAATGTTTTTTATTTTAATATAATATTTAATATTATTGTATATGTACAGTGTTTCTTTACTACTGTATCACGAGTTAGGTCCAAGAGTGTCGCAAGATATTGGTATATCAAATGACAAAAACATATTCACAATGAAATTCAAATGGTATCAATATAAAAATTAATATTACCCACAACACCATCGATGGTGGGTATACCTTTATGCCACCAGCTCATACATATTTAGTATTTATTTATAGCAATGTGTATTGAAAATACGTGTTTCAATATGCAATATTCCAAACTCGTATTATATTATCACCTATTTACTTACAACCGTTAATATCTGTAATTTCAGTTTTCATCGACTTGTATGGATGGATAAACTATTTTATTTTTTTCTAATTCTATAATAATATTATCAATAGTCAATGGTGTATGTTATTTATTAATTATATTCAATTTAATATATTTTTTAAATAAATTGACTAATTGAGGTTGCGCATAAGTATATATATAACATAAGAGGGAGTATAAAACATAAAAAGAACTGCAATCCCTGGTGAGAATTTAACAATATAGATTAATGATTATAGAGATTTGGTGAAGAAAAAAAGAGGACACAAAAAAAAAAAAAAAGTGTAGGTAAATAATTGAGGATTAGGTAGTGACAATGAAAAAAGTATTTATAAAGAAACTGAATGAGACTGGAATGTAAGGGTAATATAAACAAAATGTGTGGAAAGGTAACAGAGGGTGTTAAGAAAGTAGATAAATAAGCCATTGGTGAGAGTAGAGGTAGTATGCCAGAAGATAAGCAAACATGGTGGTGGGCTAAAAAAGTAAAAAAGATAATACCAAATGAAAAACACAGTTTAAGAAATGGCAGAAAACAAGAGAGTTAGATGATTGGGTAGAGTATAAAAGTTCATATAAAGCGGCAAAAAACGCAGTTGAAGTTAAATTAGAGAAATATGATGTGTTACACGAAATATTAGGAATAAATTAGAGGTAAAAATAAGTGTACAAGCTAAGGATGATCAATGATGAGGATATGATGGTGAAAATAAAAGATAAATAAAATAAATAAAATAAATAAAAGGGAGGTGATAAACAGATGGAAAGAAAATTTTAAAGAATTATTAAATGAGAAATTTCCCAGAGGCATTAGATTAAGTCGAGTAGAATTTGGTTATGGTGGATTTAATAAGGAAAGATAAAGTGTGGAGTGTGGTTACAAACAATAAAAATTAAGAAAGTGGCGAAACCGAATGGTATATTAGTAGAAGTATGGAAAGCATTAGGGTGTTTAGATATTGGGTGGTTCATGTATTTAATAAAAGACGGGAAAATTCCTGAGGCATGAAGGAAAAGTTACATGGTAACAATATTTAAGGGTAAAGAAAATGTACAGTAATGTGAATATTATGGTTATTATGGAGTGATAAAACTTATAAGTCACAGTGTTAAGATTTGGGAAAAGGTAATAGATAAGAAAGTAAGAAATGAGACATTTGTTAGGAGAAATCAGTTTGGATTTATCCCTGGCAGGTCAACAATGGAGCTAATATTTTGTATTAGACAGTTACTAGAAATTTAAAAATGGGCATTAATCTTCATTAATTCCAAAATTGTACAGTACATGAATGTAATTGAAGACACATATAGAAGGGCAAGTACAAGATTAAAGAATTTGTATGGGAAAACTGAGGATTTTAAGGGTTAGAGTAGGAGTGCATGATTTGGCTTTGAGTTCATATTAATTTTGCTTGATAAAGTATGAAAGATATACAGGGTAAGGTATCATGGTGTATACGGTTTGCAGATGATATAATGTTGGCTGGAGGGTCATGAGAAAGTGAATAATAGGTAAACTGGAAGAGTGGAGAGAAGCTCTCAAGGGGAAAGAATTAAGGATTAGTAGGGGTAAAACAGAAATATAAGAGTATGATTTTGGAGAATAGGGGGCACATAGATTGAATAGAGAAAGACAATTAATGAAGTTGAGTATAGATGTATTGGGCGAGGTTGAGAGAAGAATTCTGGTTTTGAGGAAGACATGAAACATAGGATTCAGTGTGGATGGATGGTAGATGGATGAGTGGAATGACTAAGACAAAATAAGAAATTAATATATAAGGGGTAAAATAAAAGTGACTCCAATAGTGGACAAAATTAGGGAGAATAGATTAAGATGGCTAGGGCATACTTTAAGGAGGAAGAGGAGAGATAGTGACAATAGTAGTAAAGGAAATTTATGTTGAATGAAAGAGGGGAAGAAGAAAATTTAAAAAGAGATGGAGAGATTATATAAATTAAACCCATAAAACCAAATGCAGTTAATCCTAAGTTTGTTTGGAATTTTATTAACGAGAATAATATTAAATATATATATTTACTTTTTATTAAATGACAAAGTAGTTAATCAATTTTTTTGTTGTAAAGAATTATCAGCAACAATTGTCTGGTTAAAATATTTTTAATAGGTGTTTTAAATGAATATTTAAAAATTATAAAATATTTTGGAATTCTTGTGTATGTATCTTGTATTTGTACAGATGGAGCACCATCAATGAGAAGCTCAATTAAAGGATTTGTTACAATTTCCAAAAACCAAATTCAAATATAATAATATAATAAATATAACACACTGATTTTTACATAGGGAAAAGACATTATTTGCAAAAAGTATTGTCGATGAATTAAAAATTATCTATGATCAAGTCGTAAAAATGGTTAATTTTAATAAAAGTAAATCTTAAAAAATAAAATTATTTTCTTAGTTACATTACCGTCAGAAAGTTTCTAGACAGGGATATACTGGGTAAGTATAGTATATTTTGCTCCACTCTGGGACAAGGGCCACACATCCGAAATATTGCTCTATATAGGGCACAATTCTACCTTAACCTCAACCCTTCCTTTCCACTATCTGACCTAACCTAAATTAAGCTCTCCACATCCGTTCTAGAAGAAGACGTGGAGATGTTAGGATAGAGAAGTTAGTCTATGTTAGTGTGAATGCGATCGGCTCTTCGAGAGAGTGATAGGCAGAAAAGGAGATTAGGTTTGGTTTGATGAGTGGATGGGGGAAGATTAATGATATTACGGTAAATTAGACATGTGGGAGAAGTAGAAGATGTTAAGTTAGGATAAACAGATGGGAGAGGTGGAGATGCAGGTGTGGGGAGGTTAAGTTAGGTTAGGTTAGATGAGTGGAAGGGGAGGGTTGAGGTTAGGTCAGCATTGTGCCTATATAGGACAATATTTTAAATGTGTGGTCCTTGTCTTAGAACAAAGCAAAACATACTATACTTACCCAGTAAATTTGTCCGGAAACTTTCTGACGGTAGTGTATATAAAAAAGTTCAGATTATATTTTAATTATTCATACAGAAGTACACTGGTTATTAAAAGGACACATTTTTACAAACTTTGAGAGGAATTCTTGATATTTTTTACAATAGAATAAATAAATTTTGATGTTTAAAACTTATATATATTTTTGAACATCTTAATCAATTAAATTTAAGTATGCAAGGTAAAAATCAAAATGTATTCATTTAATTAATTAATTTCAACAAATAAATTGATATAAAGATAAAATATTTATTTTGAATAGAGGAGTAAATTATAATAATTAGGATGTTTCCTTTAACTGCTAAATCCAAATTTAATGATAAAATTATACCTTCTCTTCTTTTTCACTCTTTCTCAACAATAATACATTAAAATTACTTGACCAAAGACTTCAAGTCATTACTTTTCATGACTTGATATGAAATTGTTTGATTAGATAAGAAATCCATTTTCACCCGATTTGGAAATCACACAGCTTTTACAAAAATAACTTGTCAAATTAAAAAACAATCACACTTTTCATATGAAATTTAATGAGCTCAAGCTAGGTGAATTTTGGATATTCGTAAAAATAGAATATTAATATTTTGGTGTTGAGTTACTTGAAGAATTATTTATATATATATAAATAAATACCCAGTTTCTACAAAATAATTTGTTTTTATTTAACAAATACATATTTCGAAAACGATGTTCTCATCTTCAGTGTTAAACAACTACATTGTTTTCGAAATACGTATTTGTTAAATAAAAACAAATTATTTTGTAGAAACTCGGTATTTATTTATATAAATAGAATATTAGTTTATCAAAATTAGATATTTCAGTGTTGTTGCCACTTTATACTTTTGAGCCAACTATTTCAACTCATAAAACAAAAACAGCCTCAGATAAACAATAATAAGTTGAAAAAGTTGAGTTTAGGTACTTAGAAATTGCAAATGTTATATGCAACGGGCGCTATGGCGACAATCGTTTCAGTGGTAGAAACATATCGATTAAGTATAGTGGCCATCCAAGAAATGAGACAGATAGGATCACGAAACATAAAATTAAATAACCATACAATATTTTACAGCTGTTGTACCAATCATGAATCTGAAGTAGACTTCAATGTTAAGAAGACTTGTAATGACAGACTGTGATATCTGTAAATTGAATGTAATAGTGGATAAACATAGTATTAATGAATGGTTATGCACCGACAGAAGAAAAAGCAGATCAAACTAAGGAAACATTCTACAGTGAGTTGGATAGAATATATGAATGTATACCGAAATGAATACCAAAAATAATAATGGGGGATTTTAATGCAAACATTTGCAAAGAGAAAGTTTTAAAATCAGCAATTGATCAAGAAAGTCTACATCAGATATCCAATGACAACGGGATAAAGTTCATATAACATTTGTAATATCTAAGAATATGCTAATAATTATCACACTTTTCCCACACAAGGACATACACAAACAGACATGAACGTCATCAAATGGAGCCACAATGAACCAGATTAACCATGTAATAACAGAAAACAAAATAAAACACTGGATCTGGAGCATAAGAAGCTGCAGAGGTGTGGGAGCCCACTTAGACCACTAGTTAAAACTATGATCGGAATAAAACTACCAAGACAATGGACTAGGAAACCCAGAGAAAAAACAAAACTTTACATAGAGAGCATGAAGGATGAGAGAACTATAAGAAATTATAAACAAATAATAATGGCTAAGTTAAATACAATAGAACAAACACGACATATCCATAAAAAATGGGAAAACCTAAGAACCATTATTAAAACAACAGTGAAAGAAACTATTAGACACAAATCCAAGAACACTGATAAAGGACAACAATAACATATTTATGACAGAAGAAAAAAATATTGTGGAAAAATTTAAAGAATTAGTAGGAAAGCCAATGGACATCACTGAAGAGAATATAATATATCTAACGGTAGAACTAGAGGATAAGATACCAAGTCAGGAAGAAATAGAAGTGGCCATTAAAATACTTAAAAACCAACAAGACCCCAGGAGGACTTGATAATAACTTATCCATAATATGGCCTATATACAAGAAAGGGGACCCATGGACGTAAAAAATACAGGGGGATTTCCCTACCTAACACCATGTACAAGATTCTATCAAAAATATTCAACTAAACCGATTGAGACAATACGCAAATAACATTGTAGGAGAATATCAAAGTGGTTTCATGTCATGCAGATCAACAATAGATCACACTTAAACAAGCAATAGAAATGTACTACAAATTCAATAAGTCACTACACTTAATCTTCATCTTCATAGACTTCAAACAAGCTTATGGTTTAATAGAAAGAGCAGAAATATAGAGATGTTTAAAGCTGTTTAGGGTCCCTCAAAATTAATATCGATGATAAAAGCAAGTGCAGAAGGATTGAGGTGCACAATTAAATTTGGCCATGAAAATTCAGAAGAATTCCAAACAACAATAGGATTAAAACAATAAGCAAGACATTCGAAAAGCAACAAAATTTTTGATACGAAACGCTTAAAAACTGGGACTGATCATTAATGAGAATAAAACTAAATACATACATGTCGACAGCAACGGACTTCAAATGCAACAGGCAGTTGTATTACAGGTTTGAGAATATATATTTGAAGAAGTAAACAACTTTAAATATTTAGGCACCAATCTAACGAAGAAATCAAAAATTGCATTACATAGAGAAACTATATGTTTCTATACACTTTCAAAGTTAATGGGGTCGAAATTACTATCAAAGAAATCAAAAGAACAGCTTATATACAGAGTATAAGCAAGACCAGTGATAATGTGTAATAATTTGAAATGTGGCCCACGACTTAGGAAGATGAAAAAAAACTAGCATGGAGAGAAAATTTTTTAAGATATAAAAAAAAATAATAAATAATAATAAAAATGAAGAGACTCAAAATTAACACAAAATTAGGTCCAATTATCAGGAATTATTCAAAAAAACGAATATAATAACTAAAATATGACACAAATGACCGAGTTGGCTCGGTCACATAATAAAGGTTAAATCAATAACAAATTATGTACTAAACTGGACCCCCAGGAACCAACTGGAAGACCGATGCAGAGATGGATTGATAAAAACAAGAAGGAACTAAGACAACTATAACTATATAGGAATAGACAATGTCAATGAAGTAACTCAGGACAGAGAGATGGAAAGAAGTTTGTTTTGCAGCCATAGGCCTTAATGGCGTCAAAAGCTGAAAGAAGAAGTGCTGTTGCCACTTCATACTTATGTGAGGTAGCTCTTTCAAGTATTGAACAAAATAAAAAATAAAAAAATTGAAGATGAGTTACGAGTTGCCTGTCCAAAATTTTACCACATATAAATAAGTTATGTAGAAAACATCAATCTCAAGTTTCTTATTAAGAGGACTCTAAACACTCAATTTTTAAGGCGTTCTGTGTAGGCAATCTCTATGAAACCCAGTTATTTATAAATATATTTTAAAATAGTTCTATGCTAATACCATTTTTATTGTTGTGTAATCACAAAAGACATTTGTTAAAAAAATATCTCTACTAAGATTACAAATAAATGATTTCAAATTGATTTTAGAGCCATAACATATATCATGAAAATTAAATAAAATATTCTTCAGAGTGCTCTCAGAGTTTTTTTCACTATTCCAAATATGACATGCAATATAATACTTACAAGTGAAGAACCCTTTTTAGCATATTTAGACAATTGTAATTTTTATGGAAATTAATTTTTTTTTAAAAAAAAAGCTCCGATGTGCATTTACAAAGGTCCTTCTCTTTAATTTTTATATTAAATGATTTAGCTCTAAATTTATATTGATTTAAATTATTTGCAATCTTAGTGTGTGTTTTATGGTACCAAAATTCACTCTTAAATGTTTTTTGCCTATTTAAGAAATATTAATATTTCAATAGTATCGCCGTAATAAAAAGCTTAAGAAACACTGTAGTAGAGGTCTGCATAGGCTATGTTTGTCCGACTTGATTTGGAATTTTTCTATATTAGAAGGCCAAGTCTGGCCCGATATTAAATTATTAGGCCTAGCCTACACTTACAATTTTGTCTACATTAAAAAGCCCAGTCCGGTCTAGTATTAATATAAATTACAACAAATAATAATTTATAAGTACCTATTATATTATTGTACAAGTTATTTCTATTAGTTATAAATCATGAAAATATTTCCAACCAGTAATGTATTTAAAATTTAAAAGTTCAGCTCGTAATGTACCTGTTTAAAATGTATAAGCCTGGACCATATTGATTTTAAAATATACAAGTCTAGCCCACATGTTTTCATAAAAAAATTGTTAAAAAAATATATTTCAAACTTAAAAGCACGTAATAGATTTTCAATTTATAAGCCTAGCTCGACATGGATTCAATTTTAAAAAGCGCAGACTAGTCCAGCCTATGCAGGATTTTACTAGGTAGTATACAATTATATAAATACCTCAGTTAATGCATGAAGTTGTCCTTTATAAACACAAGCACCTTCAAATCTAAAATTGAAATTTAGTTAATTAAAATAATATATATCTAAATACTATACGAAAGTATTCATTAACTGATTATTATTTCATATACCTACAAGTAATTTAATAATAAGATAACAAAATATAGTAACAAATACTGCAAGAATATAGAATGAATGGTAAACAAATGTTTCATTTTTTACCAGAGTACACATTATATTAATTTAAATTTGTAAGCAATAATAATTAATAAATAATAATATTAATTCTATTCTGAAAACCAATGTGATCAAAACAATTTATTTAGTAGGTAAAGTTATTGATACAAAATTAAAAATTTAAGTAATTATTATAAGTATATAGATAAATGTAAAGAATAAATAAGTTTGATATGATACATTTTTAGTGTAAGATTATAATATTATAATAATATTATCATACCCAAGTATATTAGGATGAGAAAGCTTGTTCATTAGCTGTACTTCTTTTAGCATATTCAATCGATTAGATTGTTTGATATTCATTTTAAGTACCATGACTTTTCCAGTAGTTCGATGAGTAACACGATATACTTCAGAAAAGAAACCTTCACCAATACGTTCACTAACAAAATCATCTAGATTAGTTAGTGAACGTACTGCATGCTTAAGAGCACAACAAGAGTTCCCTTTTAATCGACATCCTTCTCTACGTTGGAATTCAGCCTTCTCTTCCATAATCGTCACGTAATTTGTCATAACATTTTAATAACCTAAAAAGAGTGATTTATTATTATTTATAGAAATGAAAAAATATAAATAATACATCATATATAAATTATAACGCCAGCTTTAAATATCATTATTATTTAATAATGGAAAACCCAGAAAATTTGATCTAAATATTACATATGTACCCATTTTTTGGTAGCACATGTAATCAGGATAGTACTTGAGGTAATTTTTCTATTTATTGATAAATTTGTATGGAAAAATATCCATAATACAATAAAAAACAATAAAGTACATATATAGGTACCTACACTTATATATAAATATAAATTTCCATGTAATTCCGAAAAAAAAAATCTAAAAATTTTCAATTTTCATTAATATATATATGATAAATATATATATATATGATAAATGTCATACAATTTTTTTAAGTTAACCAATTTTTTTTTAAAGATAATATTAATGATAATAATAATTATTATTAAAATTATTTTATTATTTATTAAATTTAATTAAAATTATTACAAATAAACATTTATGTATATTACACATGGCTCTGAAACCAAATCTGACAAAAGTTAAGGATTGTGCCTTTTACCTATGGAATTGAGACACAAAAAAAATCTTAAATTTAAATGCAATTTGGAACACTGTGATTACACATACCTTGGTGCTTCTTTAGACCAAAGTCTGATGAACAAGACATACTATGAGCAAACTAGTAAAGTGAAAAATACAACCACAAACATTATTTAGTAAGATACATACTACACAACTTTAGAAAACTTCCACAGAACTATATCTTCTATATCGTCTACTATATTATCTTTTAATGTTAATAAACTAATTACTAATTAGTAATTTTTATAATTATTAAGTTGAAACATTAGGTAGGTAGGTATATCACAAAAAATTAAAAATCTATTTATTACTTTTATTTACCTAATAGCTTTCAATTAAATAAAAATTTTACAATATCGCGTATATGATAGGTATAATATATTATATAAATGAAATACTAATAAAATGATATAAATACATAAATAATCATTATGATAAAAGCAATAGATTCTAAAAAAAGTAAAACTAATAAATTATTTTACACTCATGAGGTCAATTAGTAAAAATATACTTAATATTGAATAATTTTATTGGGGTCTAAAATTCCGGAGTTATTTTTTCTGAGATTATTTATTAGGGAATTTGAGAAAACTAAGACAAAAGTAGGTACAAGAAATAACTTAATACAAAAACTTATGGGAAGTAAATGGGGAGCAGACCCAAATATCTTATGGACAGCAACCTAAGCATTGTTTCTCTGCAGGGCAATATGCGTACCCAATCTGAAAATAGTCGTCACATGCAAAGAAGGTGGATACTGTGCTGAAAGAAACAATTTGTTTAGAGCTAAGACTAAATAATAATTAAGTAGGTATATAAGAGGTATTTAGAAATGGCTTAAATAGTAGACAAAATGTGAAAGATTGAAAGATATGAAAAGGTAGGATCGGCCCAAAGAAAATATTTATGAAGAGGTGTCAAAGGATAAATGCCAAGATGAAATATTTCTTTAAAAATGTAAATAAATAGATTTTTTTTCTGTTTTTGCGAACTGATTTCCAGAACTCTGTACAAAAGCAATAAGATTAATAAAGGAAATGTAGGATATATGTAGAAAAAAAGAGGGGAAGAAAAAGGCAGAAAAAAGGGGATTAAAATATGATTGATATGATGAGCTCTGGTGTAAGTAAAAAGTATGCAGGAGATTGAGTTAGGTCTATAGTTTAGGACTAGGATGACCGATCTTAAATAGTCGGGTGCAAAGGTGAAAGAGAAGAAGACTTCAATTTATAATAATTAGTTCTTTTTTTCTGGGATTTATATAAACATATCTGTTATCTAAAATCTTTAAATGATATTATTTTTTTCATAATTATAACATTTTGGTTAAAATATTAGTAAATTTAAACTAGGTAGGTACCTATAATAACATTTTTTAAATAATTCCTATATATGACTATATATTATAATTTATTTTATTATTTATTATTATATGTAGGTATGTCTATTATTATAATTATTAATTGTTATTATTTATTAATCATTAAAATAAATCATTTAAATATCTAAATATGGTAGGAATTCTTCTGGTTATCATAAGGCCTTAAATAAAACAACACAAAATATTTCATCTCTTAATTTATAATACTTTATATAGGTAGTATTATTTTCGAATCACCTTTTTCTTTTTTTACTAAACATTTAAGCAGACCATTGAGCAATTATGGTGGTTGGCGAGGGCGAGAAACAAAAAAAAAAAAAAGCCATTAACATTTATGTCTTATAGATTTATGAGCAACACCTATATCCTTATATTCTTTCAGAGTTCATATGCAAGCAAAAAAACTAAAATTCCTAGTTCAGCAAAATGTGAAAAGTAATTATAAATTGGATTCTACCAATAAATATACACTAGTATCAAAAAGTAATAGGTAATATTATTTATAAAAAAACATTTTATCTATATACCTACCAACCTACATATATATAAAATGTATTCTATATTTTTTTAAATTTATATTTACAAAGTGAAATGATATTAAACAATGGTACAAAATATTTTGGACTGTTTCTGTTTAAAGGGTATAACAGACAACTGACAAGTAGGTATTGTATATTATTAAGTATTTATTAAAAGTACCTAATCACAATTATACTGATTTAAAATTAATTATTACCAACCTTACTATAAAAGATTCCAATAAATAATATATAAATCTACATAGGTAAATTTATAAAATAAAAAAAATTTTTAAATACCTATTTAATTGAGAAAATTATTCCAAATTTAATCTAGGTAACAATTCCATGCAATTTTTACTTAGGTATATTTTCCAATTTATAAAATAAAGGCAGTTAAAATGTATTTTTAATACTTTAAAAACCAATACCTAACACTATAAAATAAAAACAAATAGATAAGTATTATAAGTTTATATATAATGATTATATTTGTTGTTTACAAGTTAAATTACCGGTAGTACCTACCATATAAGTAATAGAACTACACATATTTTAATATCAAGTTTATGGCTTTTTAATTAAGATGTTACCTATATTAATAGGTATTTCTTACAAATTAGTAAAATATTACAATGACTCATTTTACTTAAAACTGGGAGTTTCTTAAAAATTATTAAATTACCTTCCTAGTAATAATATTTTTCTTTAAATTACTAGTATTTAATAAGTATGTAATATCAATAAATTATTAATTTTTATGAATTAAGAAAATAATTCAGGTTATAGGTAATATAAATTGAAAAATGTATTAAAAATAATTTTGTAAAACTAACTTTTGAGAAATATTTAATATATCATAGGTATCAAAAATAGTTTGATGTATAATTTAAAATACTAATGAATTAAGATAGAAAAACTATTCTATTTAAAAAACCATGTTTATTACAAATGGACTTACTGGATTTTCTGTTGATCCCACATTCATTCGAAAAGTTAACAAATTGTACAATGCCAACTAAGTAATACGTACAGAGTAATTAATAAGTAGGTAGGTTTAATTAAAAAATACAATTAATTATAAACATTCACTTAGAACATATTAACTTCATACAATTGTCTACAATTTCGTAAAAAAAG
Source organism: Pemphigus obesinymphae (assembly GCA_025469235.1). Taxonomy (NCBI): domain Eukaryota; kingdom Metazoa; phylum Arthropoda; class Insecta; order Hemiptera; family Aphididae; genus Pemphigus; species Pemphigus obesinymphae. Next base: position 46,913 of record JAIPRL010001488.1, on the reverse strand, counting down.
AAAAATTACGTCAACCAACATATAGATAGGTACATTAATGAAAACCAAAAAGGGCAAATTAATAAAATTTGTCTACAAAATCAGATAAGAGCTAATTAATTCTCATTTTTCGTATAACTTGTTAAATTTTTTATGCATACACACTTTTCAATACTTCATTCATGTCAACACTCCAGTGTAGCCAATTTGACCGGATGTACACTTGTCAAAAACTTTCCCTTTTTTATCCATGTACCTTAAAAATTAAATTTATAATTTCAACCAAAGTAGACAATATCTGAATTTTTGAGATCATTTTACAATACAATTTTACGCTTGATGTTATGTTCTGACTGCCAAAGTCTTCAAATGATCAAAATGCTTCAAAATCATAAAAATATTTAGCTTCTCGCCCCTATTTGGTACCGTGAATTAAAATCTATTTATTTTGGTGTAAATATTCAATTAATATGATACTAAATGACGTATTCGTTAGTTTATATTAAACACCAATGTTTATTTTATTGATCTGGTTTTTTTTTTTTATTATTATATTGTAGGATATTTAAAAGTATTTTTTATGTTAAATTGTTCAACGTTGAAATAGTAGATAATATGTAATCATAAAGAAAACAATTAGGGGCGGGAATAATACCTGTTCACCCACACTGTAATTTCCGGAGATTAATGTTTTCCAAAAATGTATTGAATGAGTAAGAAAATGGACGTACCTATTAGTTAGTTAATTTAAAGACTGTCGTGATTTATACTTAATATTTAAATGCTAAGAATTTTATTGAACTGTCCAATTATTGCAATAGTTTACGATATAAATTTTAATCTCTAATGCAGTGTTGTATATTCTGTTGTGTTTATGATAGGGACTTGTATTGAAAAAGTCTTGTTGTTTTGATAATATTATTGTTTTATTATTATCTATAGTCAATGTTTATTAGTTATTCGACGTAAACGAATAGTTTAGAGTAGATCGACATATCATGGAATTGGCTTTAGTACAGTGATTTTCTCATGGATCAATTTAACTTATCACGCTATGCGAATTTAACTGTTCAAAGGGTTCAACCACCCGAAGAAAAGCCACTACCTAAGCCTACAGAAAATGAAGAAGAAGAAGACTGTAGTGATGAAGAAGACGATTACAGTGGTAGTGAGGAAGAAGCGAACAAAACCGTGGAAATTCCGAAAATTGAGGATGACTCCGAAGGATCTGATATTCCTACGTTAACTGATGAAAATGTAGAAGTTGAATTAAAACCAGAAAACAGTGATAACCAATCCGAAAATGAGAGCAAAACCAATGAACAAAATGATGAAGAAATTGAAGCAAAATCTAAACGAAAATCTGGCGAAGAAGAAGATGATCAAAATCCGAAAAAAGCTAAAATGAATGATGAACGTATGGATATTTTGTATTTTATTTTAGTTTTAAAAATAAACACTTTAATTATTTTAATATTTTAGGAACCAGTGATGAAGATCCTGATAATCAAACTACATCTGAAAAACGACCAACAAATTTGAGACGGAATATTCGTGAAGTGATGGACGAAACAAAATTAGATGAATCGACCTTGGCTGCTCAAAGACAAGAAATGGAAAGATTAAGACGTGTTCAAGAGCAACAACGTATTATCAGGGAGGTATGTTCAAGTAGAATATAATTTTATCAAAATAATTTTTTATACTGCAAATATAAAATTGTTACCCCAAAAACAGTATAGGTATACATTTATAAAATAATTTATGTAATGATCAATATATCAGTAATTATTGATGATAAAATATATCTTGTTCTTTACATATTAATTAACCATTTATAATTTATTTTTAGGTCCAAAAACAAATTGCTATCAATAGACAAAATTCTAAAGCTCAAGATCGTGTTATGTCTTTGCTTCAAGGTGGTACTACTTCTTTAATTAAAAAGAGTTCTACTCCTAGTGAACCACAATTACAGCCTAAGCCTAATAATACAATAGTGATATCTACCGATTCTGGATCACCACAGATATTCAATAAAAAAATGTTGGAAATATTAAAAAATCAACCAGAAGCCCCGAAAGAATACAATGAAATTGATAAACTATCATCCATTGCCTCTAAATTAGGAGATGTTAGTGAGCCACATATGGTTACATCCTCTGTTTCAATTGCTCCAATCAAACCTGCTAAAGTAGCTGAGGTTGTAACTATAAGTAGTGGAAGTGAAGAAGAAGAAGAAGAAGTAGTAGAAGAACAAAAACCTCCTCAAAGCTCAGATGATGACTGTATATTAATATCTGGTGATGAAGAAGAAGAAGAAATTGCAGATGATGATTCACATAATAGTGGTATGCATACAAATGATGCATACAATCTACCGGATGAATCTGGACGAGTTCTTATAAATGTTGGACATCCAGATAACGAGCCAGATGTTTTCTTAGCCCCACAAATAGCCCGTATAATAAAACCTCATCAAATTGGAGGTGTGAGATTTTTGTATGATAATGTTGTTGAATCTCTTGAGAGGTTTAAATCTTCTAAGGGATTTGGTTGTATACTTGCTCATTCTATGGGATTAGGAAAAACACTTCAAGTAATTCATTAGTACTTTCAATTTTATATGTATTATTTTAAATAATTTTATTGTTTACAGGTGGTTTCATTTTGTGATGTTTTTCTAAGACATACTCCAGCAAAACATGTGTTATGCATTATGCCTATAAATACTTTACAAAATTGGATGGCAGAATTTAATATGTGGCTTCCTTTACCTGATGATACTAAAAATTCTTTAGAAGATAAAACAAAAGTTGGCGAAATTATTCATAGACAATTTCCATTATTTGTGCTTAATGACTTTCACAAGACCATATCAGCACGAGGCAAAGTCATTCAAAATTGGCGAAATGATGGTGGTGTTTTACTTATGGGATATGAACTTTATAGACAATTAACTTCTAGGAAACCAAGAAAAAAACGAAATAAGAAACAGATCGATGAAGATTTGTACGATGAAAAAAATAAACCTTTACTTGATGGTAAAAATGTTTGCTTGTTTTAAAAATTTGTGTTATTTTAATATAATTTTAGTGAAAATATCTAAATCATTTATTATTACATTTTTTAGAAATGAGAGAGGCATTAGTAAAACCCGGTCCAGATCTAGTTATTTGTGATGAAGGTCATAGAATTAAAAACAGTCACGCATCCACTTCACAATCTCTTAAAGAAATCGAAAGTCGTCGACGTGTTGTATTAACTGGATATCCACTACAAAATAATTTATTAGAATATTGGTGTATGGTAGATTTTGTCCGTCCAAATTATTTAGGTACAAAAACTGAATTTAGTAACATGTTTGAAAGACCTATCCAGAATGGCCAATGTATTGATAGTACACCTCAAGATATTAGATTGATGAGACATAGAGCACATGTTTTACATTCTCTTTTAGAAGGATTTGTGCAAAGAAGAAGTCATTCTGTATTAGAAAAAACATTACCCCAAAAAGAAGAATATGTTTTACTTGTTCGCATGACTCCATTGCAACGATCATTATATGATCGTTTTATGAATGAAGTTGTACGAAAAAAATCTGTACCTAATCCATTGAAAGCATTTGCCGTCTGTTGTAAAGTAAGAATTAATAAAATAATGTTTAAATTAATATTGCAATATTTTATGATTTTAGATTTGGAACCATCCTGATATTCTGTATTATTTTTTGAAAAAACGGTCATTGGATGAAGCTGAAATTGATTTAGACCTTGAAGAAGCAAGTACGCCATTAGGTACACCTTTAGGACCAACACCAGCTACATCTCCTTCTGCAGCATCTAAAAGATCTAGAAATCGATGGCCAAAAGGAGGAGGAATGAATCCAAATTCTAAAGAATTAAAAAGCAATCAAAATCGCAAGGTAGGACATATTAATATACTATTTGCATTTTCCTCTGGGAAAGTAAGGTACATAGTTAATGTTACTAGTAACACTATTAATATTAATACTATATTTCATTAAAAATGGAAGATAGAGAGAGTACTGTGAAAATTCCATATTTGTTGTCTTATTGTAATTTAGAAATTAATAATTTTAAACATTGAAATGTCGATTATAAAAGTTAATTGAATCATATTTATTTTTACTATCTTTAGATTTAGTTATAAAACTGATAAAAAAATGTATTTATCTATTTACTAAAATTAAAGTAGGCCTAATTAAAATTTTAATTTTTTGTTAACAAAATTAATTATTATTGTATTTCGGACATGACCCAGGAAAAAAATCCCCTCGGACATGATCCCGGAAATAAAGTCCCCAACCATAGGAAAAATATTTGTGTGTTTAATATTAAAAATAAGAAAAATTATTATAGGTGTTGTTAATGTTTTGAAGTTTACCAATATATCATTATATATCAAAATGTACTTCTATTATATACCTAATAATTTACTAAAATTTCGCGCGCGTTGTAATTTAAATTTAATGTAATCAGCAGCATATACTATTTATACTCGGCTACCTCCTGCAAAAATTTAAGGTCCAAATCCCTCTGTATATTGTGTAAAAGTCCTTCAGACATAACACCAGAAAAAAAAGACATGACTATTATAATATAATTAGTTTACAACAATTTATTATTATTTTATATATATTATTTATTTTTATATTATTATTTCAAGGTGGATTAAAACAAAATAAAATTTAAAAATTAACAATATAATATTTCAACATATTTATTACTTATTCACCACTTATAGTTTATATAACACGATAAACCTCAAAAAAGGAATTATATAATACCTTGTCATACCTACCATATATGTATTATCGCAAAACAAAAATATGTATATATAAACCGAGTGGCTTTTTTCCGGGGATTTTTATTCCGGATTTCATAATACCATAAATACCTTATCTAAATTCACGATTTAATATTAATATGACATATTCTACCTACATATACCATCTATATAATCTACCTACATGAAGATAATTTTAATGACATTTTGTGTTTTTATATCAATTGTCTGAATTAAAAATATTAATTGAGAAAATCATAAAAAAAAAACTTTTAGCAAACCTCAAAACAAAACATAAAAATTGTATTTTAACCATTGAATTTTTGGAATATCATACTTTTAGTATCAATGTCTATGTAAAATTGTATTCTGGATGTTTTAGTACCAATTTATCTAGGTATAATAATTGCCTGAAAAAATCCATAATAACTTCTTAATGATGGTTACCAATGGTAATTATACCAATGTTACAGTGGCAATACAATGCATTGAATATCACACTTTTTAATAATAAAAATTATATTTTGGCTGTATTGATACAAATTTAAAGTACCTATCCCAATCCAACATTGATCAATAAAATCCTGAAAAAATTATTTTTGCAAATCAAAAAAAACCCCTATATTAAATTTTTACCTATTAATTTTATTATTCATGGAAAGTATGGGAAACATTTCTATATTAAGAAGGTGTGAATCAAAAAGTTTGGGAATCGCTGTACTATATTGTATATGAATTTTTATATTATAGTTACATATACCTAGGTTATAGGTACTATTTTTTCGTTTTTTTTTTTTTTAATAAGTTATTCTACTTATTTTTGGTTTGTCATTCTTTTTATGTTTTAATTGAGTTATTAAAATTCTTTAATCTTGAGTTATTGGAAAATAACCTTTATAAAAGTTTAAATAAAAAGTCAATGTGCCATGTTATTTTTGATTTATATATATATATATGTCTATAAACTGGCAAATCTATATACACTTAAGAACTTAAGAAAAATTTATTTTGGAGTGTATTTTGTTTTCTTGTATTATTATTTATTAATAAACCCAAATGCAGGGGGTGGAATATTCCATCATCCTTTTTACTCTGTACTCCTTAAGATTAAATTATTTCTATTAGCTGATCATTGACATTTTCAAAATATTTCCTTCTTTATAAATTAATTTCTGATCATTAATTTACTTCCCTTTTTTGCTTTTACTATCTTCTATATCTCTTATTACATGACTACAATTATTTAACCAATTATATAATGAGGTTATATTCTTATTATTATAATATATTAGGAACTACTTTTATCTCAATTTGATTTTTCGTTCATACCATTTATAATATAACTTGTATTTTTCATTGTAAGCTAAGGGTACTTAGCTAATAACTTTTAACTAATAACTTTTTAGACGCAAACCTGTTTTTAATAATTAATTAATGAACAACATATTATTTAATAATAATTAATTATTTTTAAAAATTTGAAAATAATTTCTAGAAACATATTGTTATATTCCATTTTTATAACAGATATTTTATTTAAATTAATTTCAGAATATTAAAAAAGATCAAATTAAGACTCCTGCTGTGGCAACTGTAATGCCAAATACTAGTAATAATCAACTTATTACTCCTACTACTCTTAATCATAATACTACAGCTGCTACACAATCAAATCAATATGATGATTATTCTTCACAATCACAACAATATGGAAATCAAGGAAATTTCACAAACCAACAATTTAATAGTTATAATCAAAACTATAATCCTTCTTATTGGAAAGAAGGTGGCAATGTTTATCGAAGTAATTCAGAATATTATCAAACTAATCGTAGTTCAGAAACAAAAAACCAATATCCATACCCTCAAGATCCTAGATTGGAAGTTGGAGAAATTAGGATGGTAAAGAATGAGCCTAGTTATCAAAACTATGATGAAACCAGTTATAGTGGTTCAAATGATCAAAATATTTATAAAAATCATGGATTTAATCAAGATACAACACAAGGAACACAGCAATCTGAACAACCATTACACAGTCAAGGATTTTCTCCAGATATCCAAAAAATAAATAGAGGTCATTTTTCAAGTCAAGGAACAAATCAAGACACTGTGCCTTGTCAAGGTATTTCAAACATTCCAAGATTACAATCAGAAAACATTACTGATCAAATGCCATTAACATTGTCTAAACCGAAACCAAAAAATGTGCGAAATCGCAAATCAACAATAAATAATAAACAAATTCAAAAAAATCAATCGACAATTATGGCAAGTGCAGGAGTAAATGTTGATAATACTTGTAATGATAATGATAGCAACTTAACAAATCAACAAAATACCAAAGAAATGTCATTTAGGCAAGCATTTAATCAAGGCAATAATCAAGAAGTTCATTCTAACAGTAATCAAGGGTTATTTTCAAACAATCAAGATATTTTATCAGGTACTAATAAAGGAATATTTGGAAGCTCATCAAGAAATAATGAAGATGTGCAGTTTAATAACAGCCATACTTCTTTATCAGAAAGTAATAAAGGGATTTATGGAGGTAATTTAATAAAACAAGTAAATGATAATAATGTAGGTATGGCTGTTAGTTTTGAAGGTATATTTGACAATAACAGAATCATAACAAATCACCAGAAATCAAACATGAATCATCAAAGAGTACAAAATTCTATTCAAACTAATATTAACTCTCCTGATATAAATAACTTGACTAATAATCAAGGTGCATTGAATAACCAAGGTATTCAAAATCAAGTAACAAATCATCAACTAATTGACAACTCGAGGATAATTAATAATAATCCTATAAATCAAGTTGTTAGTAACCAAGGAATGTTATTGTGTGATACTAATCAAGGACAATTAACAAATAATCAAGGGGCTATACAACATGGTCATTCAATACCTATATCACATGATCATAGTATTTTAACGGGACGTCAAGAAATTGAACATAAATTTGTCAATCAGCAACAACAGCAACATCAACAGCAGCAACAACAACAGCAACATCAACAGCAGCAACAACAACAACATCAACAGCAGCAACAACATCAACAGCAACAGCAACATCATCAACTGCAGCAGCAGCAACAGCATCAACAACAACAGCATCAACAACAACAGCACCATCAACAACATCAACATAATCAAGAACAACCACAGTATCAAAGTTCAGAAAATGTATTATCAAATCATGGACAGATTTCAATTCGAGAACCATTCATAAACCATAATCATTCTGGAAATAATTATAATAGTTATATGTTGGAATCTAACCAACATATGACTAATCAAAATCATAATTATGGAACTATGTTACCTGACTCCTCATTTCAAAGTCAAAATATATTAAATGATCAGATGTTACATGACCAGGAAATGTTGTTGGCTAATGACCAGGCCATGTTAAGTGTTCTAAACTCCACAACTGATGTTACTGAACAGGCATTGTTATATAATGCAATGGTTGGTCAGCCTGATGGACAGGGCTTGCTTGGTCTCTTAGAGCCGCCCAGTATGTTGAACAATCAAATTAATGAATATCAACCCGTGTATGGTCCATTACCATCAAATATTAAACCGGGATTACCTGGAGGTGCCAAAACAGATCCCGAATCTAATCAATATCCAAGAGCACCAAATATACAACAAATGACTGGAAGAGGAGTCGGTTTGATGCCTGGAGCTCGTCAACAAAACGAATTAAAAATGTATCCAGAATCAAGTCGTTTCAATATTTCAAATTCAAATGAATCTTATTCAAGGTACTCAAATTATTCATCAATGTACTCCACATATAATCCGAGTACTAGTACTCCTTTGGGAAGTATATCTGATATTCTAGATAATATTCCTGGACCTGAACGTACATATCAACCTCCTGAACGCAAAAATCCAGCACCTTGCACTATGACCAGTCAAGATATCAATCCATTACCCCCATTTCGCTCTTTAGAAAATAAAACAAAATATGAATATGGAGGAAATACAGATATTGATCAATCACATGATGAAAAGAGTACTTCATTTCCTGCTGATAAAGAATCAAGATCAATTGAAGATTCAAATATGGCTATACTAGAGGAAGGTGAAATAAAAAATCCTACATTTTTAATTAAAAGTGGCAAAGAAGAACCAGGAATACCATATGATTGGGTAAGGCATACTATTATCAATTTCATACGCTATTTCATTGTTAATTAAATTTTTTTATAGGCGGTTGAATTATTCAATGATTATGTACCCGGTATGATTGAAGCTTCAGCAAAAATGTCATTATTATTTGCTATTGTCGAAGAATCTGTACGAGTTGGTGACCGTGTTTTACTGTTTAGTCAATCATTGTTCACATTAGACTTGATAGAAGAATTCTTGCAACGAAATAAAATACCTGGAAAAGATGAAAATTGGTGTCGTAATTGTGATTATTATCGTAAGTACTAAGTACAATAAAATACTCATACTTTTTCGTTACTATTGTTTATTTTTATAAATATTTAATTATTAACAGGTCTTGATGGTAGTACCTCTGCATCTGAACGTGAGAAGTTAATCAATGATTTTAATATCTGTAATACAGTTCATTTGTTTTTGGTATCTACACGTGCTGGGTCATTGGGTATTAATCTTGTTGGTGCTAATAGAGTGATTGTATTTGATGCCTCTTGGAATCCATGCCATGATACACAGGCTGTGTGCCGAGTTTACCGTTATGGTCAACAAAAACCTTGTTTTGTATACAGATTAGTAACTGATAATTGTTTAGAAAAAAAAATCTATGATAGGCAGATAAACAAACAGGTAATGGCTGATCGAGTTGTTGATGAATGCAATCCAGATGCTCATTTATCTATTAAAGAAGTAACTAATTTATGTTGGGACGATGGAGAGTCTGTACCAACAAAAGATTTTTCATCACTCAAAGATAATTATGACGATAAAATTATAAAGTATATTGTTGAGAATTTAAGTTCTGTGCTAACCAAGGTATATTGATAACAATTTAACATTTTAAGTTTATTTTTAGTATTATAATTGTTTAATATTATGTTTAGGAACCATTTCAACATGAATCATTGTTTGTTGATCGTAAAGATAAAAAATTATCACAGGCAGAAAAAAGGTTGGCCAAAAGGAGTTATGAAATGGAGAAAAAAGCAAACACCAGACCTATGTATTCATATTATGGTCAAAATCCTACATCTTCATTATATAGGTAATTATTATTGTGAAGAAAATACATATTGTTTTTATTATGTTATTTATGTGATTATTTTATGAAGAAATCAAATGGGTAAACCAATGGCCAGTGTACGTCCAATGCAATCGATGTCTAATACATCAGCAGTAATGGCAAGCAGAAATGCTTTAAATCGTAGATGGATACCTGCTGAAGTCTGGCAAAAACAAGGAATGAGTGCTCAAGAAATGACATTACCACTGGGTATTATTATTAAATCAAAATTATACTTAATCTTTACTCGAACTATATTATAAATTATATTTAATGTTTTACTTTTCAAGATGTTGTAATTCCAACAAATGCTGGTGATCGAGGTTCAATTGTATTGAAAGCTGGTCAAAAAGTAATGGTACTAAAAAGCCCTAAAGGAATTTACATGCAGTTAGAAAGTGGAAAAATCATTGCTATTCGTACATCAGCTAATAATAAACCTAATAGTTCGGCACTACCCGGCCAACCATTCATCCCACCACCACCTCAACAACCAACTCAGTCTTCTACGATGGCGTACAATAGACCACAGCCGCTAGAAAATAGTTTTAATTCCGGATCTAAAAATGGTTTGTAATTAATATTATTAGTAACATGTCATAATTGTTCATAAATTGACTTCTTACCTCTTTCAGATGTTTCTATGCAACAGTTACGAAACCGTTCAAATCTATTAAGAAATAACCCTAGCATTTCAATAACGCCTAAACATATACCTCCACTGTCCAGACCAGTTCAGTCCCCATCATACATACCACCAACTTCTCATTCATCTGCTGCTGGTTCTCAATCATCATCATCCGGCATGTCATCGTCTACATACCCGCCTAAATTGCCATCTTCAATAACTTTAACAAAATTTGATAGATCACCCATTGCTCATAAATCATCCGAAATAGGTGTACAGGCCGATTCACCTAATTCATGTTACGGGCCTAGGTATCCAACTGATTACCCAAGACCATTTGACAGGTATCCAGTTAGAAATGAATATTCTGCAAGGATGCCTCAACCCTATACTAACAACTATCCTCCACAATATCATCGACCCTCTTCTTCGCAATAAAAAAAAAATATATTGCTTTTCATTATAAGACTTAATTTTGCATGTATATAAAAAATGTAAATACATTTCCTGTATGTGTATTTTTTATCCTATACAATATCTGTTATTTTGTACAAACTTAAGGAAATGTTTTTAACTAGAGCAAAAATAACTTGTCAGTATTCTCCTAACTATTTAAAATTTGTACTTTGGATATTTAATACTATCAAGCATTTATTTCTTGCATGTTCCTGTTTTTTTTCGGCGATTTATTGTAATTACTGAAATTTATATATAAAACAATAAAATAATTGAATTATTAATCAGTGTGAGTAGCGATATAATAATTGAAGATAGACTTATTAATATTTTAAATATTATATTTATATTGTTTAGTTCATGTTTGTTGACGTTGTTATATTATGTACTTTAAAAAAAAAAAAAAAAAATCGATCTTTAAGTTATTTTAAATTAAAATTATTAATTATGTTTTTTATTTTAAAATTATATACTCTAAACATGTATGTAATATATTTAAGCATACATGTATGCAAGTAATTATAAATAATAGATATTTAGGTATAATGTAAGCGTGTTTAAAAAAAAAAAAAATAGATAAAATATTAATTAAAAAATTATTGTATAGTTTTATTTAAATCCTTTTAATTATTTATGAAAATTTGTAAAGAATTTTCATTACTAAAGTATATTCTAATGCCTACTTGATAATATGCACCTACAATATATTTTTGAATTTTGAAAAGTTTATAGGCATTATGTCTGTATTTATTTGTTTAATGTATATAGTATATGTACTTTGGTTACACATAATATGATATATAATATGAAAATGAGTATAGTTATATATATATATAGTATGTGGATGTTAAGCCGGGTGAAAACCGGTCACTGCCAACTCGGCAAGGCTCTATCTTAACGTGTATCTACTATAGTATATTTATATATGATAGTGTTGGTAGGAGAGTTCTGAGAAAATAGATGAGAGATTTATGATTATAATAAAACACTTAATTTCACAAAAATATATGCTTTTATATATATACTTCTTCTTATCGTGTCCGGGCTATGATATAGATGCTTTATTTTGTTATACTCCTTTTTTTACTCCATTGATTGGCTACTTGTATAGCCGCGTCAGTTGCTTCCGCCAGGTCTTCAGGTGTGCATGACACTGAGTTCAGGGGACATACGAGTATATGTTGTTCCGTGTGTTCACTTCCACAATCGCACATTACAGTTTCCATATTGTATCCCCACTTATATAGATTTTTATTCGTTCGGGCAACACCCACTCTCAATCTATTGAGTGTTTTCCATGTGTTCCATTCGCAACGATATCCAGGTGGAAGTTTTTCCATTGGTTTTTTTCTAAAACTATTGGTTCGATTTAATGCTATCCATCTTCGATGTCGTTCATATTTAAGTGATGTTATAATTTCTGTGGTTGATTTCAAAAAGTTTTTCCTTGATTTCAGTCTGCTTGGGGCCGGTTGGTATCCGTGGAGCATCACTGGCCACACTTCTTCTAATGTCGGGGGGGTGCTATACCAGCAAGAATTTGTATCAAAGGTATGGGTGTGGGTTTTAAACATCCAGTTATCAAGCGGCTATATATATACAAAATAAACATATGCATTTTTGTGGAATTGAGTTTTTTTTTATTTTATTAAAGTAGATAAGAAGATGAGTGTAGCAGAAATGAGAATGTTAAGATAGATGAGTAATGACTAAAGAAGAAAAAACAAGAAATGAGTATAAATATGATGAATTATAGGAGTGGGTTCAATAATAGATAAAATGTGAGATAGTTAGGGCATGTTTTAAGAAGGGAAGAGACAGAGGTAGTCAAATTAATAAAGAAAATGTAGGTAGGTATGTAGAATGAAAAATGGGAATAGGAAAACTGAAAAATAAGTGGTTAGAATATGTGATATAAAGAGGGCTAGTGTAATTTAACTACTAAGAGTATGCAGGAGATTGAGTTAAATGGAAGTTGAGGACTAAGGTGGCAACCCTAAATGGTTGGAAAAGAAGATAAAGATGAACACGAGCAGTTATAGATCACTTCCACGTAATACACCTCTAGCAATATTCTAGTTCACTAAACTATTTATTTGAGCAGCTTTAATTATTTAACTTTATCCAGTTTTCTATTACCTACTTAAAAATCTGGCTTTTTTTAATTACACAAGTTCTGTCTTTGTAAACTATATTTTTGGTGGTTAGGTAGACAACTGATTAGTATTAATATAATAATAATAAAACAATGCAATATTTTTCAATATTCTATGTATCACTGAATTAATCTTAGATACCTAGGTATATATTTTAAAACTACTTATGTAAGTAGGTACCTAACACAGTAACTATAACGACTAAGGCTCGGAAGTTATAAGAGTTACAATAGACAAATACGCACAAAAAAATCTAAAATATGCAAAAAAAAAATGTATGTACTTATAGCATTTACATACTTTATACAGAAGATATTATTATGAATTATGATTTATGGTATATTGGTACAATAAAGATTACAAAATACGCACCATGCTGTTGTTGTTAAATTAGATAATAACCGACGACTACAAAAATATCTTGTTGAATACTTTTATTGTAATTCTATTGAAAATATTTTATTGAATATAAAATATGTAAATATTAATAGAAGAACATCAATTTTTTGTTACAAAATATTAAATATACATGAAAATATATGAAAATTAAGAAATATTTAAAAATATGAATATTAAATTTTTTTTTTTTAACTTTGTATTTAATGAATTTCTAGATTGGTCTGCTATAAATTGAAAGTATATAGAAAAATATGCAACTCCTATAACTTCCGAGCCCTAGTAACAACTTTTTTCCTTTTATTTATTAATTATTTCTTATTAGGCATTAAGTACGGTAGGTATATAGAGAAACAATTGGTATTGGGTATATAGGAAAGAAGAAATATTTATGAAGGTGTATGTGTCGTTTCAAAAACTGACAAAATAGTCTCCTAAATAAACTTCATTAACTTTTTCTACTTTCCTACTACTACATTTCCGAAATAGTCTCCTTAAAAATGTAAACAACTTTCTATTTTTTTTTCTTTTTTGTGCCGCAGCTTCCTTGACCAACTCGTAACATATCTTGAAGCCGCGACACACAGTTTAAATACCTCTGTTTTCGTCTATAGGATGTCAAAATTGATTCAAGTACAATATAAGTTTTACATTTTTTATTCTTATTATTTTTACGTATCTAGTATTGATATATTAGAAATGTGATTATAAATCATACAATTTTTTTATACACAGCCGTCAATCAAATACATCTACAGTTGATGGTTATTTATAAATATAGAAATAGAATATAAATCAAAATATATAATTTTCAATCCATCCATGTTAAATTCAATACATTACTTATAACTGTAAAGTCACTGCTGCTATGTACTATTAGCAGTGCATTACATATTTAGAACTTCCTAGACGGTACCTACTTGATATTTTTATATCTGTCAAATTTATCTGTAAATCACATGGTATTAATGATTGCATATTTCTTCCTTATATGGTGAAAGGTATTTTTATTATTTTATAAACTATAAACCTAGTTACTAATAGCTACTGGTCTTAAAAATATATACTCTTATATAAACACCTAACTTTTAAGTGCTTATACAGCTCAAACGGATTTTTTAATTATAAACTATTTTAAAAATATCTCAATTAAATACATTATTGAAATTAAAAATAAGAGTTTCCATTTAAGAATCCAAAGTTAATAGAAAATTAGGTAGGTACATTAGAAAGGGTAAAAAATACAAAATTACTAAAATAGTCATATTCAAATTGAATTTTCCAAAATGCAATTCTTTCCCAAATAATAAGCGTTTTATGTTTAAAAGAATAAGCCTGCATACAAGTCAAAAAGCTGTAAGAAGTGCAACGGAATCGGACCTTCCCTGATTGTTTTTCAAATGTATATCATAAAATTAAAATATAGTATAAACAATAAATTGTACAGCATATTTGAACAATAAATTAAATATCAGAAATATTTTAATTTTGAAATTTTATTAAATTAAACAACAATTTTGAACCTCCCCTGAAAATTATTTAATAATACGGCCTTGACCCTTTTCATATAGTTATTATGTTATAACCAAGTCTGTCGAGACAGAGGTCAGGGGTGATCCCCTCACCGGTTTAAACAATTTAGGGGACCTGGATATTTAATAAAATACATTTGTCACAAAAATGCAAAAACATTTCTATCAATATTTATTTTTACATATAATTAGTCCTACAGTATGGCTCACGAAATTGTGCCGATGACCTTATTGCCTCGAGTGTCGGTTTCTGGTCGGAACAGTGATTCTCAAATTGTTCCACTATACCTACTACATACATACCTAATATTATTTATACATACAATTTCAAAAAAAAGAGTATCGTGTGTACAAAACCCTTCAATTCCAATACAATTGAATATACATCTTGATACAATATGTATATGATTTGTATAACCTTGGTTTCCAAGTTCACCGATAAAATTGACACTAAATGTAATATGCCAAACTCGTATTAAGTAAGCAAGAATCCACGTCACACCATAGCCATAAAGTATACATACTGACCAACGGCAACTGCCATAGTACCACGACCAGACCATGTACCGGGCAGTGTGTGGCAGCGGCTGCTATCAGAATAATTTACCAACCTTACAGAGCGCTACCATTATCGGCAATATTTCATGAGTTATACTGTAGTTATAATATTAATAGCATTAATTACATTAATATACAATAAATTGCTCATTACTCATATTTTGGTGGTGGAAAATATTCCCATTGTACAGTGCTTTATGAAGTATTAAATTATGGTTGACTACATAGTAATCAGTAGTTACTTTTGGTCAAGTCAACATCTATACCATGAATATTGACTATAGATTAAAAGCTGTGGATTACACTGTACATAGAGAGTGAAAAGCGACTGTAAACTATTAGCAATTAGAACATTGTTGATCATAACTAAAAAACGAAAATATACTCTATAAAAAGCAAATTATCCATATCAACAAAATACAGATCAGTGGATATAGCTTATAATATAATCAATAGTAATAGTTAAATAGATACTTAAAGATATATAGTATTTAAATGAACATAAACGAACAAAAAAATAATAGGTACCTAATACATGTTTTAAGCAATTCGATAGGTACCTATAACCTATATTAAAAAATAATAAATAAATAAAAACAATTCCAACTTTATTATTCATACAATAACACCACAAATAAATTAAGAAAGAATAAAGTGTATAAAAACTAAAATGACAATATTGTTCTGGTGTTTGATACAAAAACTAAACTTATAAATAAATGCATTCAGATAACAACAAAAAAAATAATAAAAGATCTCTTTTCTACCTTATTCTAAAAAAAGGTATTCCTGAAAAATAACATGATTTCTAAATTGTTTATATATATATATATATAAGCAAAGAAATAGTAGAATATTTCATTAGATTTCTGTGAAGCTTTATGAAACTTAACAAATGCATTGTATTTTATTTAAAATTTTAAAAATATTAAAACATCACTATTTAATGAGTTTATATTTAAAACCTATTTATTTGTATACAATTAATTTTTCTAATCCAGTTGACTAATCTAAAAATATTTTAGTAATAAATTATTAAATAAATAATCTAATACTGTTTATTGTTACTATGATGGTTACAGCAAAAAGAAAAAAAAATATATATATTTCTTTACAAAAAATAAAACATTGTATAAATAAGTTATTAAAAAAAAATAATAATAATAAACATATTATAGGCAGTGGGAGGGAATTAAAGTAATATTTAAGTAATTAGGATTTATTATGGTAAAATTTTGAACGTTATTTACATGGTAACGCGTATCTAAACTACCACATCAATGTCAAACATTTTAAGTAATCAAATTAAAAGTATTATATGTATATAAATAATATTAGCTTAAAATGTATTTAAATTAGTGTGCAATTAAACTGCCATAATAATAACCTTTGGTTTGTGTAGTTTTGAAACTAATACAGTTCCAGTAGTTAGTTATTAAACAAAACAGATCTGTTTAAAACACGCCTTCCATAAAGGATGCATCAAAATGTAAAATCAACAAACGCATGAAAGCCATCTCTTTACGAGCATTGTCAAATATTACACGAGGATCAATTGATGTACAGCGTAAACAATTAGGTGCCATAACCATAGCCAGATTACTGGCATCCATTTTGGTAACGTGAACAACTTCAGGTTTGGTAAATAATTGTAGGAAGTGAATAAGATATGCCAAAACAGATTTGTTTATCGGAGGTAATCGATTAACAATAGCAATTGCACGGCGAGCATCTTGATGAGCAGCAATACACTCAGCATACATA
The DNA here is from genome assembly GCA_025469235.1 of Pemphigus obesinymphae. Classification (NCBI taxonomy): domain Eukaryota; kingdom Metazoa; phylum Arthropoda; class Insecta; order Hemiptera; family Aphididae; genus Pemphigus; species Pemphigus obesinymphae. The sequence continues at coordinate 29,387 of JAIPRL010001488.1, read as the reverse complement.
TGATCAGGTACAAGTGGCTCATATAGTTCACGATACCATAGTTTTAATAATGACGCTGGAGTATGTGCATCAGTCAACTTTTCAGGTCCAGGAACTTCCCATACATCTAAACGACTTTTAAGTATCATAACTTCATCCATGTCTGCTGGGACTCTATAAACCATGTAACATATTACATAGTAATGATTAAAATACATTTTTTTTTTTAATACTTTATATAGCTATCTATTTCTAGAAATAGTTATTATTTATCAATAAAAACAAAAAAATATTATAAAAATAACAATATAGGTAAAATTAATATATATTATGAAAAATAATATGTGCAGAGAGTATTCAAAATAAGATTATAAGTAACAACTAGTTTAGACTGTAAGTCGTCATCAGATTACGAATGAATAAACACAATACATAGAATATACTAATATTAAGAAACAAATTATTGAACGATGACTAGTAACATATTATATTAAGATATATTAAAATAGTGATTATAAAATTATGTATTGTTGTCTAATATGTATTAGTAAATATCATTATATTTAAAATATTAGGTTTTACTTCATTATAAATAATTAATTCTTCTAATACTGAATTAATATACATATAACTAGTTATGTTATATCTCGTTTTCCCTTCTACTACTGTCGCTTAACTTATTATATGATAGTGTATTAATATTATTTTAAGATATTGCATATTTTTGTTATTAGCGCATTTTTTTTTGTATATTTTAATATTTTTATTCAAATTATAAAGAAAAAATTTAATTTTTCATATACATTATCATTGCAGCATATAATGTGCGATCGTCTACCAGTATCCACGCACATACGACCAAGGTTAGGTGTAATAATAAATTTATCATTATTAGATAACCATCTGGAAATTACTCAATTTTTATCTTTTAGATGATCGACTATGAGACATGTGTATAACAATTGTATTTGTGTGCGGAAATCAGTAGATTACGGACAGTCATTTTGTGCATACATTCAATATTAGATTAGCATTTCAAAAATTAGCAGTCTATAATTTGTTGGTTAAAATTTTTTATTTTCAAATTTGAAGAAAATGTGTTTTTTATTGATTCTCAAATTTTATTTTATAAATGTTATGAAATAAAGGTTAATGCTAAAACAGTGTTCAGCCGTTCTTCAACATAAATAAACAGATAAAAATATTTGAGCTATGAAATGTCTAGATGAAAATATTGTAAGCTATCAACAGATTTTAACAAGACAATTATTTGATGTAACAAAAAAATCAATATTCAACAAGGATTTATGTCAGGCTATAATAATAGTAAATATTTTGCTTAATAAATTGTCAAATAAAGGATTTCGCAATTTTTTGCAAATATATACCAACTGAATTAGTTTTTAGAAAATTATATGTAACCTATTGCTATCAAAAAACGATAGAGTAAATAAGAAATAATGTCTCTGGACGAAAAATCCGGGTGCTGATAGATGAGACTACAGATAGTGAAAGCCATTATGTCACAAACATTGTTATAAGAACTTTGAAAGACATTTTTTTATTAAACACGGAAGAATTAGAAAAGGTAAAATCACTCAACCGTAATCAAATTTTTTAATAGGTCTCTAGCAATATTATGGCCTAGTGGAATTAAATATATGTCTTGTTATTTTTGAAAGATGCCACACCTTATATGATAAAATGTGAGATATAATTCAATTCATTGTATTCTAAAATGATTCATATTGTATGTATTTCCCACGGTACACATTGTTTGTGAAGTTCGTAGAAAAAATAAAAATGTCAACAAAATTGTGTCTAATGTGAAAAAAATATTCAAAAACGCACCTTCACGTAAACAAATTTTTAAAGAAGCTTTGGAATTGCCTTTACCACCACAACCAGTCTCACTGGGATATAGATTGAAGCAGTTTTTTATTATTATGAACATTTTGAAGAAATTTACTATATAATTAACAAGTTAAATTCTGATGGCTGTTTAAGTATAAAAATGCACAATTTTATTTCCTGAAGAATGAATATACTTAGTAATTTATATAAAATCCAATTTTGACTTTTTACTAGATGTTATCAAACAATTGCAAACCTAATTTATCTCTCTCTCTGAATCTTTGAATATTGTCAAAAAAGTTGAATATAAATTAAAAGATGTTAATGGTACATAGGATAAATTAGGATACCGAAAGTAAGAAAAATACTTGTTTGAACCATTTAAGGATTCTTAAATAATTATATAATAGACACACAAGATTTACCAGAAGACTTAAATACAAATGATTATGTTTATTATAAATATGCTCTGAATACATCTGAAAAGATAAGAGATCATTTTGGATATATAAAAACCTGACTGACAATCAGATGTCAAACTTGATGATTTAAACTTGAAAATGTGTCAATATTTAATTATTCAATACAATGCAATTGCAGGTATAATTAAATTTTTTAATTTTATTCATTTGGGTATCTTTTTATTTATTTTTAATAAGAATCAAAAATAAATATCACTCACTGATCCACAACTTTAAAATATAGGTACAACATTTAAAAGCTTATTAAAGCAAACTAATGTATAAAGGTAAAATATCAATAAATAATAAATTATTTTTCATAAAAAAAAATTTTTAATTAAATTGAACTCAATTAAAAACATGTATTTTTTTTTATTGCATATTTCATTATTTTTAAGTGCATAAAGTTCTGAGCCCTGTTAATAACATAAAACTGTAGTGACTGTGATCAACGATTTGCGACTGACAGTCAGTTTGTGGTGAAGATGGCAATATAGTTGTGGAAATACGTATACACACTGATATTTAAAAATGTATTATTTTTGATTTATATTTTATAAAAATGTATGGTCTATTTAGAAAATATTGTAAAATTACAAACATCAAATTGCCATAACTTATAAACTAGTGACTTATAATATTATTTACTATAAAATTGTATTTGCATTATTATACATTTTCAGTTGGATAGACAGAAAACATAGAATCCTTTTAAAATTATTTTCCCGAAATATATTATAAAAATAAATAATAAGTAAACAAATATTGATATTATTATTACCTAAATATCCCTTCAGTTTGATCGCCTCGGAGTCTCAGTACTAATTCAGATAATGTAGTTTGTACCCAAGGCAATTTATAGTGTGGAAAACGCTCTTTTTGAAGATCAATAACTTCATTAATTGTATTTCCAAACAGACTTGGCCTAAATATTTGCATCTAATAATCAAAAAAATATTAAATTAATACCAAAATATGAATTTAAATTTAAATAAATCTTACTCTAGCTTGTTCAATATCTTCTAGGGTGGGTCTTCTGACAGCTTTTTTTCCATCTACACCCATTCGGTGTAACCTTTTAGTGGCCACACTGGCATAATGGCTTACTTGTACATGGACAGGCCATCGACCAACTTCGGTAGCATAACTGTCTAAACCAGGATCTCTATGTCTTTCCATGTAACTTTCTAAGTATTTTTGTAATTTAGGTGAAGGTGGGAAAAATGATAAACAAATAGCTAAAAGTTCCCATCCACGGCGTAAACTTTCTCTAAGAATTATAAAATAAACATTTTTACCAATTAAAATTAGTATTCAATTTAATTCATACTTTCTAGGATTTTCTGTTGTTTGTCTACATATTTGTATGTATAATTCATCTCTGAGATTTGGTTTCATAAAACCAGTCATACATATTTCTAAAGCTACACTATTCAATGTCATTCCTAATTTTGCTTTGCGGTCACTCATATAGGTTTGAACTAATTTAAATAAATCACAAGCTTCTTTTTTTAATGCTTTGTCAGACAGCACCAACATTGGTTTACGAATTGGATCCTAAAAAGTTAAAAATTAACAAAATTACACATAATATAACAAATAACACAATACAATTTAATAACAAAAAAATATACCTTAGACCATGAAAGCATATCTCTAACTGAAAATTTTTTTCGAAAAATACCCTTTTTATGAATATTCAAATTATCCTGAGCATACTTTTCAATATCACTTTCAGATGTAGTTTTTTTATCACGATTCAATAAAGTTCTGGAATTCTGTAAATACATATTAGTTATGAAAATAAGGTTATTTTCATTGTATTAAAGATAAAGAGATTTAACATTATTTTAGTAGTATTTGCATAAGCATACATAAACCTGTTCGTAGTAATAGGCAGGTGAACAGGATCGAACATCTTGAGATAATGATGGGTGGAAAACACCACGGTTGGTGTTGGCATAACGAGCCAACAAAAACTAAAAGCACACACAAAAAAAAAAAAAACAATAGCTAACATGCAAAAAAAGATATGGAATAGGTAAAAATATGTATTGGATAAAATCTATACATATAATAAATAAATAGACAATAGGGACTTCAAAAAAATATTAGCATATAATGATAAACGTAAATAATTCATGGGTTCAACTTTAATTTTAAATAGATAAACAGTTTAATTATTTTTTAATAGATTCATTTTTTGATTATATATTACTTTTGAATAATATACATATTATATTCAATTGAACATATTATGTTAACCAATTTAAAGCTTATTCCTAAATAAAATTGCAAAATTAGACTAAAAAAAATGTATATTATGTTAAAAGACATCTGGTAGAATATTAACGAAGTAAAAAAATAGGCAAATAAAATAGAAAACACAAGTTTGTATCTCAAATATTTGTATACTAAATAAAATAATTTTATTATAATACACTACTTCAAGTTTGTTTATTCACTAGAACTGGATGATTATATGATTAATCAATTAATTATTAACATTTTAAAAATAATCGATTAATTGAATAATCGTCAGTAATCGAATTCATCATTAATTGAATAATCACTAATATAACCTAAAAATTATTTAGAATTGTATAATTGTCAAGAAAAAATTGTATAAATTTATTTTTTGATTTTCTAAGTAGTTTTCAAAAGCATAACGAAAAACTCTGTTTTATAAGAGAAATATTAAAAAAATTTGTTATAAATTAGAAAATCGCAAATAAACTAGTTATAGTGATTATATATATTAGGGTGGAACGAAATTTTTTTTTTTAATCAAATTTGTATTAGCTTTTAAAATATGTGTCTAAAAAGGGAGTATGAAGTTAAAAGAAAATATGTTAATATCTTGAGGTTCCTCATTAAGTATAGAAATTGATTAAAATAGGAAAAATAAGGAAAATGCCATATATATGTCCATGCCATAAAGGTTACTATCTTATCATATTATTATTAAATGTTTAATTATATAATTATATAAAAAAAATTTTAAAGTGAGAAAAGGAACTACAACTATGCAATCAAAAATAAAATGTTTTACTGATGAAACTTCAAAACTTTTTGATATTGCCGCATGTAAATGTGGTATAGATATTTGCAAGTATGAAAAACTTAAGAAAGTGTCTATAATAGAATGTGACTTTTTATAAGACCAAAGGACTGATCAAAAAATGGTTATTGGATCATTAATCATATCAAAAAAATTTAAAAAAAACGAAGAAAAGAAAGAAAAAAAACAGAGACTACAATTTATTACGAAAATGAATTTAAATAATAAAAAAAAAAAAAACATGAAAGAGACAACAGTAATGAAATTAATAATGTACCACCTTCTACATCTACATTTTCGCAAATAAGGGTGAAATTGCCTGTTTTGGCCATTGCCTGTGACAGAACTGGAGTATCGGATAGAACTGCGGCAATTATTTTTAGTGCAGTTTTAAAGGATGTTGGTCTTCTTTCCGAAACAAATCCAACTATGACAATCGACAGAATGAAAATTAGGAGAGCTCGTAAAGAACAGCGTGAACTATTAATACATAATAAAACAAAAACAACTCTACTTGCAATATTTTTTGATGGTCGTAAAGACAAAGCATTATCATACGAAAAATACGAAGAATATGAACATTTTCGAAGATCAACTATATTAGAACATATTAATATATTACAAAAGACTGGTTCAAATTACTTAGAACACGTTACACCCGAAAAAAGCACCGCAAAAGAGGTAAAGAAATTAATTTTAAATTTTCTTTCTACAAAATATGGGACTAATCGGATGTGATGGTACCGTTGTTAATGCTGGTTATAAGGCTGGTGTAATTCACTTAATAGAAGTACTCTGTAGACTTTTGCAATGGGTTGTTTGACTTTTTCATTTTAACGAGCTTCCACTACGGCACTCAGTAAAACAACTTGATGGTAAAACTAATGGACCATATGGGCTTGTAGGAAATATTGGTAAAAATGAGCACAATGTGAAAATAGGCCCATTATAAAATTTAAACCAATTGAATATAATCTTCCTATAGTACATACATTTTCAGATCTTAGTACAGATTAAAAGTAATTATTAGAAATAGTACACGCAGTATCATTAGGTAAAATTGATGTCTTGTTATCACTTAGAAACCCAGGAAAACTTTCACATGCTAGATGGTTAACAATGGAATAAGAATAAGACTTTATGTAGGAACAGAAAACATAGTAAAAGTATATGCCCCAATATGGTTCCACATACTAAATCCTTTATGTATAGATGGAGCAAGACATATTTCTAAAATAATTCAACTATCTAGGTGCTTTCCAGAAAAGATTACAAACATTATTGATACGGTAATTCAATGAAATGCCTTTTTCGCACATTCAGAAAATGTATTACTATTAATGTTTACAGATGAAAATCCTATGATAATCGAATTGCTGTTAAAAAAATTTCTGAAGCGAGAAAATATCAACTAAAGAACATCCGAGTCTTTACTGTTCCTACACTTAATTTTAAAGCAATAAACTACATTTTTTGGGATTAAGTAAAAAATCTATGAACCCCTTTTAACAAAACATTTGGATTTAGAAAATAACATTTAGATCATAAAAATTCCATATCATACTCAAGCAGTGGAAAGAAACGTATGCTTAGTGATAAAATATGCTGTTGCTGTTTGTGGGTCAGATAACAGAGAATGGTTTATTGAAGCTAGAATCAAATCAAGAAATTCTCTTCCGTTAAGGATATATGAAAAAAAAACAAAACTATTTTGCTAAAAAGTAAAAAATAGTTGTATATGTTCATTTAATTTATTTATTAATAATTTAGGTTTAAACCTTCTATTTTATTTATTGCATGATTATGAAGACTTTTATAATATAATTGATAAATGATATTAACCGTTTGGTATATATATTACACAAAATGTTTATGTGACATATTTCTTATTCTATTGTTTTTCTCAAAATACATTTATGAGAAATTCTCTAAGTATATATTTTATACACAATAATAATATCTATAACTAAGATTCTATATATTTTTGTGCTAAGTGCAATAGTTAATACAAAAAATAATACATTTTCTTATTTTTCCCACTTATAGTCAAATTGTATACTTAATGAAGAACCTCAATATATTAATATATTTTCTTTTAACTTCACATATTTTTTTAGACATATATACACATATTTTAAAAGCTAATACAAGTTTAATTAAAAAAAAAATTTCGTTCCACTCTAATAAATATAAATATAATATTTATAACTACAAAAAGACTGAAATTTTTCATTAAAAATAAAATTAAAATGATGCAAACTTGAAATTTACACCAAATATTTACACAATGTAAATTGAAGTTTTTTTTTTTTTTATTAACCACATAAATGCTAATAGTAATAATACTCATGTTATATTCACCACATTTTTGTATTGCTACTATTATTATTAATGAATGTATCAACCTATTATTTAAAATAGTTGAGGAACAAAAAATGTTCAAAATTCAAAAATACAAAAAAAGTATGGAACAAGAATGGAACTTGATTCCTTTTTAACAAGATGAAAAGTGAACAATTATTAATTATTCATTTAATTATTATAAATGTTTCAATATTTAACTGTTTGGAAGTCTCTCAACACATAAATAATATATAATATTTTTATTAATTATAAATAATAGTGTTATAATATAAAATTTTAATTAAAATTATAATTATTTAATTAATTTAAAATATAAAAATTATTATATAAATTTTATATTTATATAAATAAATATAAATAAAAATATAATTTTAATATAAAAATTATATTTTTATATATAAAATTTATATATAAATTACGATTATAAAAAAAAAATCAGGATTATTACGATTAATCAATTAATCAAATTGTTTGATTATTCTGATAATTATGATTATTTGATTAATCGAACATTTTTGATTACTATGAAATTTCATAATCACCTTATCCTAATATTCATTCATTTCATCAAACAAGATATTAATGATATCAATGAATAAATGTGGTTTCAATAATTAATTTTGATTATAACAATTTATTTTTGCTTTCAAATTTAAAATAATAATAATACTGTCTTTTTAAATTTTTAATCAAAGTTTAAAAAAAAAAAAAAACAAATCGATTCAGAGAAAAACAAGGAAATTATTATTTTTACAATGATGAGTTTTATTTATTCATTTTTTAGATTGTTATTGTATTAGTTTGACGACATATTTTTATTTTTTTATTTTTTTCATTTTTAGGTCTGTTTACAAAATTTCAAGCATAATGAGTAACCGGTTTTTGAATTTTTTCAATAACATGTAAGAAAAAACTATAAAATAATTAGCATAAAAATCGATAAATATGTATTTGGTAATTCTTCATAACTCCGAAAATATTGATGTTAGTGGCATAAAATTTACACCACAAGCTAATTTTAGGTTTTAAGACCTGAAAATTTGATACAGTATTCAAATTACGCCATTCTAGCTACACCCAAAAAATTTAAAAATATATTATATAATAATAATAATATATTACAATAATAAAATTATATAATTTATAATAATTGTTAATAGCTATTTTTTTTATTTTTTTTGATAATATGTATTATTTTAGTATGAAATGTATTTGAATTACGGGGAAATAATAGACCTATAAACTTGAAATTTTCACCGAAAACGTAACTACGTACATTATGAAGACACAAAATGTTTACCCATTTTTGGGCTACTAATAGGAATTTTCAATTTTGAGTAATTTAATTCATAATAGGTATAACTTTTCCACTTTACAGAAAAATTCGATTTTTTTTGATCAAAAAAATAATGGCGAAGTCAGGACTTGGTTTTAAAATTATATCAAATTGAAATTTAAAGATTTTATCAATTTGTTTAAGGGGTATATTTTTTTATGTTTTACATCAGTGGCCTATGTAGTTTAGTGGGTACTGTATTGTCGGGGTCCTCGGTTCAAATCTCTTTGCTTCTAAATAATATTTTGTACTAATCTGCAGTAATTGTTAAGTATATCTACTAAAGCTTCGCTCAAAATTGTATTTTTAGAAATAAATGATTTAACATTGCTTTCAAATTCAATATATTCGTCATCATTATACTACCCAACGTACAAAATGCTTCCCGGCTTTTTCTTTTTTTGTCTGTACCAAAAATTTTTAGTAGAAGGAATGCTCCAAATATTTTATGTTTATCTATTTCTGATAGCAAATTTATCTAGTTGATAATTTAGAAATGTAATTATTTTTCAATTTTCCTAAAAGTTTTTAATCATGTAATGAAAAACTATCAAAAAAAAATAGTTAAAACAAATTTTTGTCAAAATTGATTATGGTTATTTTTCATAATTTGAAAATAATTGTCATAGTACTACATTAATCTAAAAAAGTTTCAATTTTATTTTTAGCCTTAAAAGATGTAGTTTTAAGATCTGAAAATTTATTATAAAATAAATCATACATTACTCTAACTATATTGATTATCTCAAAAGTTTTTATAATCATTTAAAGTTTTACGAAAAAAATTATTTTGGTTTAAATTTACAACACACACATTTTAGTTAATCAGGAAATTTATTATAGCAAACCAGTATTTTGTGATATACTGGTTTGCAATAGTGTTTCAAATTACTTTTTTAGATTACACAGGTTACAAAAAATAAGTAAATAGGCTGCTGGACAAGTGTGTAATAAATAGACATAAGATAAAACTGGTAAATTCATATTGGCATTATGTCGATATTTAGGTGTAAAAAAAAGTGAATAGGTTAGGTACATATGTCATTTTTGTTTTTTTATGTAGCATACATCTACATTAACTATATTATATTATCAGTTAGATAGAAATTATTTTCAAATGTTATTATCATATAATTAATTAAACCCAATAAATAAACTACAGTTTGTTGCTCAAAGAGAACATATTCATACCTTTTTTAAACAACACATTAGGTATACAAATTGGTTAAAACAATTATATATATATATATAATATATATATACGTGCTAAATAATAGAAGTCCATATACCTCATTTCTTTCCATAATTGGAGAATATAAAGCAGCTGGAGGTTGAACATGTTGATCTTTTCGTCTTCTGAGTGATGTATGTTGAGTTTCTAAAGGTAGAGTTGGTGCGGAACTGCTAAATGGATCTTTAAATAAATAATAACAAAATTATACATAATTATAAAATAAATGGATACTGGGGATACTGGTCTATTATAGCCCTGCCACACAACTGTACAATTACAATATAATATAACATAATAATATAAGATATTTTTAGGCATGTATACTTTATTTAGAATAAAGAAGATATATGTTTTAGCCACGCACCCTAACATTAATGGGAGCATCATATCATTCTAGTAATGAAAATTAATGTGTACAAATAATTTTAAATTAATTGTACCTACTTAGTGAACGGTAGTATGTTCATGATACAGCGTAATATTTAGTGTGTCATAGTTGGTATAAATAATATAAAATAGTGTAAATAAATAAATAAATAAAACAGTTTTCTCTTCTCTTACAAGCTATTTGAGGTCAGCCACCCTAATTCTCCACTTATACTTAACTCAATCACCTACATCCTTTTACACATGCTCACCTCATATCACTCTCTTATATATATAATAATACATCCCCCCACTCTTTTTGGGCCTTTCAAATCAATAAAATATAATAAGAAAAATAATATGTAGGTACAAGATTTTAATTTAATCATGTTATGGACTGTAATTTTGGGAATTTGAAATTTATTTTTATCAAATTTTGTATCATTGTCATATTATTCAAATTATTTAAAAATAGGTTTTTAACTGGTAGTACATGTACCTCTAGTCCAGCAAATAAATACATGATTTGTGGTATAGCAAAGGTAGTACACATTTCACTATTGTCACTAGTATAATTTCAAAAATAATACACATAAGTGATACATGATTTGAAATGTTAGATCAGTCAATAGACCAATGTGATTTTCGAAAAAGACAGCACTACAGCATAGAAAATAATTTAATCTAAAAATTTGGTAATAGGTAAATTTACTCCAATATAATTATAATTGAAGAAGTTATAATAAGAATACCGAACATGCATTTCCTATATTGTCAATTGGTTAGACACATATGGGTGGAGAGTCATTTTTAAGTAGAGGTGCAAGACCAAGGTTACCAACCCTAAATAGTTAGGTGAGAAGGCAAAGGAGAATAAGAACTAATACATGTACAGATATAGTAATATGTCATGATAAGAAAATTATGTGGTAATGAAAGATCTGCTATAAACACATGTGACTGTGTTTGAGAATGAAGAACTTGGTCTATAGCATCAAATTTTATTTTATGAACTTCAACTAAAATTTTTCACACATGAGCAGATTATTTGATGAAGTTGCTCTATTGGGGACTTAATCTAAAAAATACTTACATAATACCTAAAAACCTAATAGTATTATCTTTATTTATTAGGTTTATGAATAACCAGGCAATAACAGACCTGTATCTAATAATGTAACCAACCAATGTAAAATAAAATTGATTATTAATTAAAAGCAATAAATTACCAGACATTGATGCTGTGACTAGATTTGCTGATCTTTGAGATGACAAAGTATTTGTAACTGTATTATAATAATGTTGATTACTATTTGATTCTACCACATAGTCATTGACTCGAGCTTCTAAAAATTAAATCATTAAATTAAAAATTCAATTTTCAAAAAGGATACAATATTACCATTTATATAACTTCTAGGTTGAGATGTTCTCATTGCTGTTAAGTGATCATAATCTAATTCATCTCTTAAATAATGTCTAGAAGATGCATTTGATGGAGATGGGGAACTAGATTGTTCACCTTGACTAATTGCACCTTCATCATCAGCAAATTCATCACTATCATATCCTGTAGCTGTGCCCATAACACTAATTAAATCTTCAATTTCAGCATCATCATCTTCTGAACAAGTACCAGCTACATCTCCAAAACGATATGATGATCCTACATATACATGAGAAAATGATCTAGTGTATTCAATTACATTTATTTTAAAGCATAATATGGAATATCTAGATAATTAAATACCTGATAATTTTGCTTGTTCTAAGATATATTGATGAAGTGGCAAAATTCTTCCTTCGAACATATCTAAATTACTATATAATGGGGTTTGTTTTTGATCTGAAGTTGCAGGACTGACACTTTTTTTAACAGCTCCGCCGCGTTGACTAGATGAGCTTGAATGGTTTGATACAGGTCTTGCTTTTAAATCTAATAAATTATTTATTTATATAGTAAATTAATTTAACAGAAAACAAATTAAAATTATATATACCAGTTAAACTTTTATTTTAAGAATCATATTACTATATGTTTGATTATGAGACCTTTTACATTATTACAATTTATAATGTGAATGTATTATCAATGATATTTTGATAAAATCTGCCTGTACAAATGCCCTTTGCCATGTCATTAATTGGTGGACAAAATTCATTCACTGGTATACACTGGTCCTATAATCTTATAGTCGGGAGAATGAAAAGTGGCCACTGATGTGAACGCCTCTGGCAGTTTATTTTCATCAGGGTAACGTAAAATAGTTTTTAGTGATACATGCCAAAATCGTAATAACGTTCCACAACCCCCTAAAATAAAACTACGATAGCCAAAGGTTCCATTTGTACCCAGAACAAACCTAAAAAGGAAATAATAAAGACGTATACAAAAGTGTAGGTGGCCAGACATTCTACACAGACCATGCGACTCAAACCTTAAGTGTGTCTTAGTTTGCTAACATATTTGCCAGCAGCCAGTTTTCGTTCTCCTAACTATAGTGTAACTATACATATTATTAAAATGTTTAGTAATATATTTTTATTTTGGAACATTTAAACAATACAATAAGTACAGGAATAAAAATTAAATTGTAATTCAAAACCTCAAGAAAATGTGAAGCTTTAAGTGTAAAGTGAGGTTATTACTTATTTCATTGTAATTTTCTTCCATAAAAAAAGTTTAAAAGAAAATTAATACAACTTGTAATTTTTAAATATAATTTAATTATAGGTGATGCATAATAAATCATATTATAATAATAACATATTACATCTATACTCTATTCAAAATAAGATCAGTAGACGGTGATCGACTTATGCGTAGAGGCATGGCTTCGTTCCATGCTTTTGTCTCGCACACCACCGTTTACGGGAGCTCTGTATCATTATAATTGACAACTTAAGTAAATTTAAAATACATTGTGCCTACTCGGTGAACTGTAGAGTATTAATTTGTATGTTGTGGTCAGTACACCTACTGGCGTCTTATATTAAACAGTCGACTTAGTGGGGGAACCAGTTGATGTTATATGAGTATATGACCGAAGCTGACGAAAAAACATTGACGCCGTCTACTGATCTCATTTTGAATAGAGTATACCTCCCATAGACATGAACTAAGGCTACACATAGCATTTTTATTTAAAACTATACCATAATTCGTACAAGTTTTTAAATTAATACTCAACTGCTATATATAGCTTTTACAATACAAATAATACCCATTAATGACAATAAAACACAACAACTAAGAAAATATATTATTATAAAAACATGGACTTTTAACTCCTAGTATGAGTAAAACAAAAAATACAAATTTTTAAACTTACAGTTATCAACAGTTTTATTGTCAGATCTAAACCTTTGATCAATTTTACCAGCTGTTGGAGGGCTACTTGATACACTAGAACTAGAATTATCATTTCCTCTGGAATCATCTTCATCGCTACTTGTAAGTCCAACATCTTTTGAACTTTTTGCATGTTTAATTGATTGTGTTAAAGATGATTTTGAACTAGATTGACTTGGAGCAATTGGTGGTGGAGGAGGAGCTGCAAAGTTTGCATATTCTGGAGTTAATGGTGGTCGGGATTTAGATGCAGTTGGAGATCCAGTATCAGAATGAGAATGCCATTTGCGTGAACTCTATAAAAATAAGCAATATACAAATAATGAGCAATAAACAAATAATATAGTTTATATTATATTACCAAAGGAGTGGATTCTACTGATATTTTGCCATGTCGTGGTGGCATTCCCAGTAATCCACTTGGAGCTAAATATTTTTCATGCATTGAATCTTCTTCTTCTACTTCACTTGAAGTTTTTGTAGTAATTGTTTTTTGTGCAAAACTTTGGCTTCTACAAATCTGGCTGTTAGATAAACTGGAAGACAGTACAACAGATGGTCGAGGACGAGAACAGCTATTGTTACGATTATCATGACCAAGACTATAGCCACCTCCAATACTTATATCGGTATCAAAGCTTTTTTGTTTGCCTAATAATAATTGGTACTGAGAAGCATTAGAAGAACTTCGTTGAATAGGAAGATTATTTTGTGGTGTAGGTGGTTGAGAAAGTTTCTTTCTAAATAATGGTGTACTGGCAGACATTGATAAACCAACAGAAGCATCTTTACCACTAGATGATTGAATAGAAACACAACTTGAATCACTTGAACGACCAGAATCCTAGAGAAGAGTAACAAAAATATTATTTGGGTATTAAACATTAAAATAATATAGACAGTATATTAGTATCAAATAGTATAATTGTTAATCCTGGGTTTATGTGGCCTGAACCAATTCCATATGTTTCCTATAACTAGGTGATATTCAAGGAGGGTGGATATATCATAGCGCCCTTTCCCACCAATAAGTAAATGGTTTACATTCACTATCCAATTCTACAGCTACCACTTTCTAGCCAGGTGACCTATTTTCACAAAATAATAAGCTCCTCACATTGAAGAATATCCAAAAAGATTGCAACTTTACTGTCCTGTGGTATCAAACTTGATCTTATAGTTAAGGTCAGCTGGCCAAACTTAGACCGTTGCTATTCCTTCTACTTTTCTAGGCTATTGGTGGGCTATTATAGTATCAATCGGTTATAACAATTTTTAATTAATTAATTCAAACTTTTGCTTAAACTTTTTCAAAACTCACATTTTCAACATTAAAAATTACAGTGATTTTTTAGCAATTATTTACAATTATTAATCTATTAGAATAAAATCAATTGTTTTTTTTTTTTATTAGTCCAACTTTACAAAAAATGTTAACAAGTTCATATTTCTTTAGATAAATGTATGGTTTTAACAATTTTGTTTTATTATAATTATTACTATTATATTTTCAATTTAATTATAAACAAAATTCTAGTTTGAAATAAGTGGATTTTAAGCTATAGAATAAATTCAGTTTGAATTTTGGCATAATGAGATTTTAAGATAAAATGTAGTAATCTATTAGGTAATAAAGTTACAAAAATAAAATAAATTCTAATAAAATAGCAATATTGACATTATAGAATTGAGAATTATTATTTGACTAATATAAAATATAATATACATGATACTCTATTTTGATTCCAACAAATTAGTGTAGAATAATATTCCATATTTATTAGACATTTAAATCTATGTTAAATTATAATTTAGTTAAAATATCTCAT
Organism: Pemphigus obesinymphae; assembly: GCA_025469235.1. NCBI lineage: Eukaryota > Metazoa > Arthropoda > Insecta > Hemiptera > Aphididae > Pemphigus > Pemphigus obesinymphae. Next base: position 13,551 of record JAIPRL010001488.1, on the reverse strand, counting down.
ACTAGTTCACTACATTCACTAACCCACCTGTGAATAAGCAGTACGATTGTACCAAACATTAGGTTGATTTCCACGTCGTCCTCTACTTGGTGTATCAGCTTGTTGTTGATGTCTAAATGGAAGTAAAAATTAATTTTTTTCTTCTTTTCAGTGAAATGTATTAAATATTATATATACTTATGATGATGATGGTGGTGGTGGTGGTGGTGAGATCTACGAGGTGTAAGTGGAGAAGTTTGAGTTTCAGAATCCACAGAACGCTTAGTTGATACAACTGGATCCATTAACTTAAAAGTGCGAACATTTTCAACATTACCCTAAAATAAGCATAAGAATATAAGATTAAGTAGATAAACATATTTTTAAATAAAATATTTTAATATAATAAAATAAACACTATCATTTATTTTTCAATTAATTACTGATTATTCTGTAATCACATTTTTAATTTAATTATTTTAAAAATTGTGATGACTTACCAAAGTTTGATTGCATGATGAAAGGGGTAAAGCCATTCTAGTACGTCCGGATGTCTGAGTTGATACAGATTCTTTAGATAGTTTTCGATCATTTTCATCGTTCACAGCAGGTTCTGTATTTTGTTTTAATGTTTGTAATTTGGCCAAAGGTATAATATCAGAATTGGGAGGTCGATGCCAAACTGTTTTTTGGGAAGCAGTATTGTAGTAGTAAAAACGATTGGTGACAGGATCAAACAGTTCCCACCATTGGTTATTGTCTGTCTTTTTACTGTCATAATAAACATATGTGATGAATAAAAATAAATTAATAGTTGATTTATTGTTACATAGATAAAATTATAATTCATTGTAAAAGAAAATACAAATATCAATATATTATCATGAAAAATCAAGTTTACACATAATATATCATTTAGTAAAGTTCACAAAATTATATTATTAACTAATTAGGCAATTTCTTATTCTTTTGCTGAGTGACTTTGTGCTTATGTGAATCATAAATGATTATTACTATTAGTAACCTGTATCAAAATTATACGGGGAGCTATTACCTTATTATTATAAAAACCACATCCCTGCACACAAGTTGGCCGTCCAGGACTGAACTTAACATGGATAGTGTATATAATATAACAAATACAATTGTCATGGTAAATTATATATTTTTTTTAATTACCTATGTACTACACAAAAGTTGTACTCAAAATTGTTTTATAGAAAGTAATGATATACAATTGTTTTAAAATTCAAATAACCACCAATAGTATCCTATCTAACAAGCAAAGTGCTTCCAACCTATATTTAACAAATTTTTTAATAATATTTTAATGAAGATAATTTATTTGGGTAAAGTTTTTATTAACATTTATTATTGTGCAAATACTGAAATATACAAGTGTATAAACTTTAGGTATTTAATATTTTAAATACACTATTAACATTAAAATGTATCAAAATTTTAAATTTTAAAAATTAATAGGTACCTATGTTTACTAATTATTTTTATAAATTTGTTTTTTAGTTTGAACCAATAATATTATGTAAAAATTAAAATATAAATTACTTTGATATTTTTAGTTATTCACTATTTACATAACTTAATATCCCGCTTAATATTACAATAATTCAAAATCAAAATAAAGTATAGTGAAACCTTAATAAATTGAAAGAAAAACTAAAGATGGTTTTTTAACAGCTTTCTCACACATTTTATATATAAAAAATATTGTTTTAATATAATGATATCGGATAATCTGTTCATATTTTACAATTATTTATGTTTCGTTTATACATTAAATCGTCAACATTCCATGAACTTTTTCCACATTTTACTCAAGAAGTTCTTCTATTTTGTTCATCAAAACTATTTATTGTTATATATATATATATATATATATTGTTGATATATATTAAAATTTTATTGGGAAGAAATTTGAATTTATCGACAAATTACCTTTTAATAAACTTTTTTAATCCAATATTTTGGTCAAGAAATATTCAAGTGAATTTAAATTTTATAAAACAATATTAAGGAATAAATAAGAACAAATATTAAAAAAATAAAAAGTAAATTACCTAATAGTAGAGCTGTTAACAATTTTAATAAATTTTCAAAATTATTTTAGAACTATTCAATCAATCGCTACAATAAATAAAAAATAGGTATTTTTAGTATGTAAAACTTGCAAGCAGAGAACAGCCATAATTAATTGAAAGATAATGAAACAATATTATACTAAATATTATGCTAAATGTTATATAAATATTATACTAAATGTTAATTGATAATTAATCAAATGTTTCAAATAAAATTAATAAATAATGAATGAGATAAAAATATATAAATATACTTTTCAGTTTCAAAATAATTTTGAATATTTTGAATTATCTATCCATTGTAGAATTCCTTGTATTATGTAAGGATAATATAATATATTTTTTTATATGTATTTATGAATCAAAAACTCAAAACATGTATGCCTTTATCAGGAAAATTATTCAAGATTGAAAATTAAGTGAACCTGCATGTTATTCTGATGTAGTTATTCTAATTTATTTTATAACTAATATATTTTTAATATTATTACAAGATGATTTTTATTTCATGTTACAATTGTCTTATACCCAATATAAAGAAATATATATATATATATTATAAAATAGAATAAATTTAAAATATTAGATAAATTTTAATTCTTAAATAGGTATTCTATTAGAGAGAGTTAGGAAGTTGCTTTTTAAGAACAATTATTATTAATGAATTGTTTATATATAGTTGAATAATATGAAGAAGGACGATTTCAGTGATTTTACAGAAGACCGAATAATACAATTTATATTTGAATATCATAGAGCCCTAAAAAAAATATAACAATTGTATGTACAAAGAAAATAACCGACTTAAAAAAAAGGTTGAAAATTGAAACCATAAGATCTTGTCCTGTTATTGCTTAAATGTTTGTATACTTTGATATACATTCAGCATTCTTATTACAACTACATTTGGTAACTGTTAAATTTACTCTAGATACTATTATAAATTATAAAGTTGTGATAAAAATGACAAACGTAAATTTTCTATATTTTTAGTTTGATTAAACAGAAATAGCAAATAGAGATACGTAGTGTCTTTTAAATATTGACACCTTTAGTAAAAAAATTGATTGGTAAAACTCTTTTTTTTATGTTTTTAGAATTAATTGCACTCAGTCATCATTCAGCAAATTCACGGGCACGACCATAGGTACCTAATTTAATTTAACAAACTTGTAAATAGCTCAAGAAAAGTTTGTACCTATTTAAAAATATTTTTAATTCATTAAAATATATTAAAATAATATCTATACATTTGTAAGAAAAGTAAGTAAGTGTTTCAATTTTAATTTCAAAAATTTACTTTAAAAGTCAAAACCGTATCTTAAGTGCATTTAAAAATAAATATTTATAAAATTATTTAAATCTGTATTTCATTTATTCTATATTATAAAAATCATAATACGTTTTTTAAGGGGTTCTGTAAAAGTAATTTTTAATAAAAATGAAAATTTAACAATTTAAATAGTCTCATATCAGTACCACTTTTTTATTATTATTATAGCTTTAATTTATTATGATAACAGCTCAACAATTAAAAATTCAGTTACAAATACATAATAAATTGTAGTACAACTTTGTATTGTTATCTAAACACGACATTTATTCAAAAACATATTTACAAAAAACAAAGAATAAAATACTTTAAAATGGTTGTAGAGTTAAAATACCTATTATAAAATATTTAATGGACATCATTTTGGATGCAATCTTTAAGAGATTTTGAAAAATACTAATTGACAAAAAAGTTACAACTAGTTCTTATCTAGTACCTACTTAATTTGAGTTTTTAATTTATCTTCTATAATTAATTTAATTACATTTAAATGACTGAACACTGAAATATAACTATTTTTGAAGTTCATAGACACTAATATATTATAATAATACTTCATTAACATTTAATGATAAAATAAAATTAATATCTACCTACCTATATAAGCTAAATTTTTTTTAAATAAAGAAATATTTTTTTATTGTAATATATACCTAATACATTTTTAATAAAGGTTATCTTAAAACTATGATTAATATTATAAATTCAATCAATAGTACCTACTACACGGCCCCTAAAATTTTGTGTAGTAAAATACACATTGTGTAGTGCAAGACGTTTAATGTGTAGTACGAAATTAGCAACTATGTTAATAATATTAAGCAATTCTATATTTATATATATTATAACTTTGATGATAAAAATAAAAGTTATTCAAAGAAAAAAATGGATTAAATGTGTAGTACGAAAATCAGAATATTTTAAGGGTTGCTACTACACAAGAAACCCAATAGTTTAACCCAACAGACTCGTTGATTTAATTTATACCAAAACTTGTACTCATCAATTTTAATTTGATCAATCTAAATTATAGAATACTTACACAGGCACTCCTATAGGCGCATCCCAAACACATTCACCAGTCGTCAAATTTGCGTACATATGTTCCTTGGTCCTTGGTTCGATTATCTCCACCCATTCCACCCTAAATAAATGTTAATAAATAATTGAAAATTATAATTTGTAAAGATTAATAGTAGGTAGAACAAAAGATAGAAAGTCTAATACTCTAGATTATATACCATAATATAATTGGTAATTACGAAATCTGAATTAAATAAATACAATGCTTACCTCTCTGATGTCATTTTACAACAAGATTCCTTCTCAAGTTATTGAAGTCTATGGTCTACATAGTTCCTAATTTTTAATAATAAGGACTAAAACGTCCCGTCCTGAAAATTGTTTTTTACTTTTTGATAATATTATATACATATATCTCTACAAAAAAAATTTGTCCATCTAGTGCCAACAACATCTGATATTCGGTAAATGTACCGAAATATGTATAACCTCTTTGGATTTTCAAAATTTATTATAGCGGGAATCTTAACATTTTAGTTTGATAATTTCTAGGTTCTATCATGATAATATAACTATTGTTATGTCATGGGGATGGGTTCGTCAAGTTTTAAATTTTGTACTTTAGTATTTTGCTTTTAGTGGGTGGTCCTACCCTTTAAAACATTCTATATATTATTGTTATTTAACACTGTATCATACTGTGTATAATATTAGGTCCGAAAATATCCAATTAAAATTGCTATATTGCAATAGATATTAATATTATAATGTCATATCATGATGTGATTATTATTTATTACCAAAATATTTGTAATTACTCCTACATATCATTTTATTTTTTTGTACTTATAGTATTATATCAGTTATCACAAAATATTATAATTAATTGGTTTTTTTTTAAATTTTTATTTGCCAAAATATTTTTTAATTTAAATTATATATTATTGTTTAACTGTGGTCGAGTGATTGAAATACGTATTTCGAATTTCGACGCACGAGGTTTCTGGTTCGACTCCCAGGTAGCACAAATAAGACAGCCATTGAGAATTTTCTCGCTTTTCAATAATTTGAAATTTAAAATATTATAAAATTTCAATAATTGCTATATCCACTTTCGTACACACGTATTATTTTTTGAACACCGTCCACCGTTAATGAAAGTATAAAACACTAACCTCTTTAACCTTTTTTTTCATTTATTTAAATTTAATGAAAACATTACAGAAAAAAATATTAGATTTGTATTTTATTAAATGTTACACATATACCTATTATGTATTATATCACACGTATTATGTGGGTATATTAGGTATATAAAATAGGTATAATATTTAAAAATTCAAGAACTTTTTCTACATTTCACCAAATGATAATTTTTGTACCTACTCTTTTTTTATATTTATGATCACCATACTTATATAGATAATACATGATCAGTATGTAACCATACAAAATCGATGCCCATAAATATATGATCTCAATTGTTTTACCCCTACATTATTGTGACTCATTCTTTTTCAGTAGTTGAATAATTTATTTCTGCTTTATTTAAAATCCTAGAGAAATAAAGTCATAGAAAAAGAGCTGTTTCAGAGGAATTTTTAGGCAAAATAATTTATTTAATTAAAGTATTGGAGGAAAATAAATATAATATGGGAGAGACATTTGAATCAATTGATTAAAGCAGAAGATTTTTATAGGAATCCAGAACAAAGGTTGTATAGGTATTGAAAATTGTAATGTGAATACTAACATAATGCAGAAGAATAAAAATAAAGAAATAGCGAATGGTGTACCAGTTGTAGAAGAGACAGAAGCAAAAGAGATGCCGAATATTGGAGAGAACAGCTAGTATCACAGTATTGATTAAAATTGATGAGGAATAATACATAATACAACTTTATTATAGGTAGTAGCGGCAGCAGGGAATCAAAACGGGTTGTAAACCGGTTTTGAAAACTGGGTAATCCGGAAAATTTGGAAAATGGTTTCCAACCCGTTATCTGAAACCTGAAAAAAATTGAAACAGATTTTGAATCCAAAAAACCAAAACCCAAATTGGGTTTGTACCCGAAAAATTAAATCCAAGACATCTTGATACAGTTTTCAGACTCGGTACCCGAAACTCGAAAAAAATAAAAATCATTTTCCGACCCGATATTTGAAACCAGGAAAAACTCGAAACCGTTTTCGGACCCAGTACCCAAAACCCGGAAAAAATTAACTCGCTTTTACTCCTTGAGTAATTATGTTTTGTTTAACAGTGTTTCTATTTTCTATGGTAAAGGGATATTTTCTCTCCGTGTATAATTATACTTAAATTAAATAATATTACATATTAGTTACAATATATCATATTAATAAATTACAATTATACCTATATACGTATTTTACTTTTGCAAGTTTTTACTTTTAATTTGTATACGTATATACCAGGCGCGCACCCAAGGGGGTGGATTTGGGGCTAAAGCCCCCCCAAAATGAATTTTTTTTTTATTATTATTTACCTATGTACTTATTGTACAATATATTATACAATATATTTGTCATTAACGAAAGTTCCGCATAAACTGTGTTTATTACACAGTATACTGTATATGTCTATTATTATAGTAGGTATTTACACATACTAGACCGCACGTTATTTGACGTTCAAAAATCGTGGCGGTCTGCGGTCGTCCCGCCCGGGCGGTAGACCGCCCACTGTTTGACCGAGCCATCATACATAATCAATTATTTGATAAACGTGCTATTGAACTATTGAAGTAATCTTATCGATCTTTTTATCTCTAATTCTGCTCACATCTTATGGTTGTTTATAGTATATACACATAGTAGTAGGTATACCTAGTATATTTAGTATTATTCCTACTTCAGACTTGCGTCAAATAATATATAAACTTTGGTTACATTTTGTGCATAATATATCAATTTACATTTCTGTTTATAATTTATTTTTAATTTATATAATAATGATATTTACTTTTATGTGGAATTCGACAACTAAATTGTATTATTTCACTTTTATGTTCAGAAAAGTTATTAAGTTTTACTCTATCAATTAGTAAAATTCTTCAATCTACTGATTTAGATATTGCAGTGGCTTTAAATAACGTAGATAATGTAATATCTATATCGCGGCTAAAATTGCTGAGACTTTAAAAATAACTACATTTACTGTACCCAGATTAACAATAAATCAAACTAACCGATAATTGAAACATCCGAAGTATTATCAGTTTTACAATAAAAAGGACGAAGGAAACTTAAATTCGAAATTTTAAATTATATTATAAATAGTTTGTTAATATTTTATTGGTAAACTTTGAGAAATTTGTACAAAAATAACTAATAGTTATTTGCAATAAATAAAAATGATATTTAATTTTAAATGTTGATGTAGGTATAATATATTTATTTTATTTAAGGTTAGCACTATTTTTGTCTTTTTAAAACACAAGTATTATTAAGTTTAAGTGTGAATAACTAATATGAGTGCGTAGGTACGTCTGTTGTTTAAATAAAAATAATTCTTTAGACCCCCCCAAAAAAAAAAAAAAATTCCTGGGTGCGCCCCTGGTATATACCTTTTAATATATGCCTACATTCTTTTTTTCTATTAAATAATAAATAAACGACATTTATAAATATTGTACTTTAATGCGTTACAAAAGACCCCTTAAATTCCATTAAATTGTTATTCGGTTCGGCGGCCACCGACCAGGAGCACAAGATATATTGAACAATGTTTATTTCAGACCTAATTTTTGGGGTGGCAGGGGAGGAGTACAAAACATATTCGAGGTTCTAAAAAAAGGTATAGATAACACCGTTTTTTCTTTACTTTAATTATGTGTTAAAAATTTATTGGGGATATACATTTTTCTCTGAGGAGAGGTATTATCTCTCTGGTCACCCCCTGAAATAAACACTGAAGTTAAATTAGGTGGCATTAAGTAGTTATTATTACAATTATGATTATATTTTTAAATGGTTTGGGGAGAAAATGTTCTAGATTAATTTTCTATACATACACAAAAAAATCTGGTGTAGTTATTGTAAATTGTAATGAATAGTACACGTTTGTTAGTATATTATAAATTATTATTATTCATTTGTATTTCAATTCGACAACTAGCTATCTTATACTAATTATTTTCTGCTTGTATAAATATTATTATAATATAAATAAAATGTGATAATAAATATATATAATATATGTATATTAAATTTATATTAAAACTAATATTACATAAAATAAAAATATCTTCATCACTAATATTAATTTAACTATTAGGTAACTAATAATTAAAATTATATACAATTATGTGAAAACGCAACAGTTATTTGCAAATTCGAATGAAGTACAATGTAAATTTTGTCTAATAATAAACATTGCTAGGAAACATACATAGAAGTCAGAAGATATTAGTTGATTTTATGTATTTAATAAGATCTTGGTAGGCAGGAAACTAAAAATTATGCTCCCCTGCCAGAAAGGTCTGCGCACGCTTATGATGAGAATGAGATAATTAATAAAGACTTAAAAAGGTCAGGACAAGACAAGTCATTAAAAAACCAGTTAGGTTAGATCTTTAATAATTAAGCAATGTTCAAGTTTTTTTAAGTACCTATTTATTAATGTATGTATATATTAAATGCTTATGTTACATTTATTTATATTGTAATATGATGTTTGTTAGGTATATGATTAATATTTTCTATTTGTATTGTAATGAGTATAGTGCATACGATAATAGTCGTATGGATATGTCGTATACGCTTGACCGAAACTCGTCGTACCTATTCTTCAACATCATTCGACATATTTAGAGTAACATAGAAAAGAATACATATTGTAATTTTTCTATGCCTTGGAGTTTGGAGTCGCATACTACTATAATGACGGGTGACAATATGCTAATATAATCACAGAATATTACCATTATAACCATGACAAAATAGATTTATTTTGTCATGCATATAACCATATTTGATTAATGTTGTTATCACCGTGATAAGCAATCTTGATAGTGATAATGAAAATATAATGTATACATATTTTATACATATTTTAAAATCAAATAGAATACGTTTTATGTTTCGTTTTCGTCGTTATTCCATAACACACACATAGGTATTTAAATTAATATAAAGTACGATACGTAAAATACAAATCATTAATATGTCTAATGACAGAAAATGCAGAGCTACAGTAGATAAAATTATCAAATGATTGCTTTAAATGGATTCTTAAAACAGGATATGCAATTATTAAGTGGGAAATTTAGTTCCACATTTAAGTTTAAAATGACACAAAAACGATGGGAAGCGATAGCCTGTTACACATAAAATGTTATTTCATATTATAATTTGTTGTCCCCATTAATGTACATGCTTACGGGCTATTGAAAATTGTACACATTACATTTTCACATTTACTCTAGTCTAAAATAGTCTTAAGTCTTCAATAAATATGATACTAATACAAATATACAAATAGGAATTATATTTATAATTTCAATGATGTATAATGTATATTGTATGATACAGAATGAGCCACTCTGATTTCCATATTTTTTTTTGGAAAATTAGTTACCTAGTATAAAAGGGCTATATAAAACAACAATAATTGTCAAATTGTTTTTTTTTCATTACTTAATAATTGTAAAAAATTTTAATTCACAATTCAAACACAGATTTAGAATATAAATTATTAAATTAGTATTGTAAAATAAAAACATTTTCAAACAAATAATTAATATTCTCTATTTTTTATATTTACCGATTTAATGTATAAATGTAGGTACCTATAGGTGTTCAGAATTTAATTATATATAATGCAATTCTGAACACTATAATACGATGTAGATTTTCATAACTAGGTACATTAAAAATATTAACGAATAACATTGAATGCTTACTCATATCAATTTTTTTCGTAGTTCTCTTAAATTACTTGTAAATTTCACCCATTTACCAAAAATATTTTCATTATTTAATGCAGAAGTTACTTATTCTATACATCTAGATACTGAAATCTACTATTACCAACTGGAGTTTGGAAGTAACACTATAATAATATTATGTAATAATAATAATAATTCACTATTCATTCTTGTATGAGATTGACATACGATTACTGGTCAATCACCTTATAAAGATATTATCTCTATACAATTGTTTTATTTAATTAACCATCTCAATATACAAGGTTATTACACAGTCTGATGGTTAAAATCACGATTTAAGATATATCTTAAACCGTGGTTAAAATGAGTCTCTCTTCCGCAGAAACAGGATTTTTATACACGATGGATGGTCTGCCTGTTTAGTGATCATATGATATAGATCACATATCATATATGATATAGACGTGCGTACCTACTGAGGATGTTAACGTGGCCATTTTTAAGGGATTTTGTATAGGCAATGTTGGGTAAGTTACTTTAAAAAAGTAACCAAATTCCGTTATTAGTTACAAGATTAAAAGGTAAGTAGAGTACTTTTTCGTTACCTAAATACAAAAGTAATAACGTTACATTACTTTTTTAATTCAAAATAACTAGTTATAATAACATTACTTTCAGCATTTTTAAATATGTAAAAGTGAAAATAATAAAATAAAATATCAAAAATATCTTTATATTTTTCTGATAGTCATCAGTTGAATGTTATAAAATTAAATATCATGTCTACTCCAACTTCATTTCGGATACAATCAATTTATCATTCTCTTATTCTATAACGCAATATCGAAAGCATAAAAATCTTTTTATTTTTTGTTTTTAAATCGCTGTAACTTCTTTGTTAATTGATAGTTTGCAGAATCCTTTTTATGAAATTGTCTTCAAAATATAGTTTTATATAAATTTTTATATAGGTATTTGAATTAAAAAAAATTAAAATGACTATGAAAAAAAATTGTGACATCGGATTTTTAAGATTTTTTGAATTTAGTTAGAGTTAAGTATATTTAACACTGTATAAAATTTTCAGAATATAAAACCGAAAATTACCCCTTTTAGGACTTAAAAACCTCGAAAACTAAAAATGTCTATAATAGCCCAAAATTTCAAAAAAATTTCAAAAAACTTAATCAACGTAAATATATTACTAAATTAAATTAATTAAATTTTACAAAATCGTATTTTTCGTAATTTTTCGGTAGTTTTTGCTTACGCATTAATAAACTACTATGAAAATCGAAAAATGACCTCTTAAAAGTACTAACTAGATGCAATTTGCTACCGGAAACCGGGTATGAGTGTAAAGATCGGAGCACTCCTTCTGGTAGAAAAAGTGTTTACAGGAAAAAAAAAAAATAAAAATAAACATCATTGTAAAACCAGAAGCTTCCTCGCTACGCTCAGAATCTAAAAACCTATTTTGTACAACCCTATTTTCGCCTTCATGGTCAAGAAAATAGACTTATTTGATAATAGCATCGATGATAACCCCGTTACTCCTATCAATTTTACAACCAGAAACAAAATGACCAACACAATACATCAAATTCATTTAAAAGTTATAATAAAAAAAACTAATTTGATAAAATTATAAATTTTAATTTATGAACAATTTGTTAAGAAAACACAATTTCTTTCGTTCGAGAACGGAAAATAATTGTGGTTTAAATATTTTATTTTTATTCTTTAAATAATAAATTGTGGTTTAGTTTTCGGTTTTGTTCGTATACATACAACTAATTTTAATCGGGTCAAAGCTCTGATACAAATCAATGGTGAGATTTTATCGAAAAAGCTACGTAATTTTTAACGTGGTTATAACTTTTGAGGTAATTTATTTATTAGCCATTTAGCCATTTATTATTATTAAAACGGGAAAAGCCTAACAATATAAAATAGTACAATTATTTTAAACACAATGGATACAATATATATATTATATACACATAAAAATAACAATTAAGTTTAGATGAAATCTAGAACTTTACAGGTAATTGCGTCTTAAACGGGGCCGGTGCTGAAAAATATTTGTCGGGAGTCGTCAGAGTAATTTCTCCGACTTATTTATCCAAAATAGTTGATAACTTATAAACTTTGTGAAGGGTCGCAGCAACCCCCTTCCCGCCAGATAATATTATGTTTATTTGAAGAGAGAATATGGGTGAACTATAAACCGTAAATCACGGATTGAGTCACCGGCGCGATATTTAAGGGCACACTGTAGATGGAATACGGAACGACAATAGGAGAATTACGACGGAGGAAGGACACGACAGAGCATTATTTAGTAGCGTTTAGAGGGATTTTTAGTATTTAATATTTTCATTAGTTTAGTAATGTAACTTGATGAAATTCAATTCATTTTGTGTGTACCTAAAGGCGCGTTTAGACTTCGCGGGTACATATACTCACCTCGAGCCGACGGTCTGTCGGTCTCGAGCGCGCATCAAAAGGAAACTCGCAGTGTTGATTCGCAGGCGTGTAGACGCCTGTATTTAATCTAAAATGAACCGAGAACAGAATTATTAAATTAATCCAAAGTATTATAAAAATTATCCCGTGTCGTGGAATTCACAAGAAAATAATTATCGTAGTAAAAATTGAAACCGCTGGCAAAATATCTGTCTTGTCCCCCAACGGCGTTGACGTTTTCCCCGACTTTCTATTCATTTTTTTTTTTAAACATGTACTACAATCAAGGCAAATGCTGTAGCCGCACGGGGAGGTCGCATTGAAATCGCAGATGAAACGCTCGCCGCGGCTGTCTAGCGGACACTGGTGTACTCACCATGCATCAGATTCGCGGAGTTGACTCGCGAAGTCTAAAAGCGCCTTTAGGTACACACAAAATGAATTTCATCAAGTTACATTATGTAATGAAAATATAGATTAATAAATTTAGGGGTATATAAGTTAGGTTAAGAGTTAACATAGAGTCATTGGCCAGACATTCTAAAATGTTTGTACCTAAGTTAGAACTTATGTATTACCTATATACAACCTATATTATTCATTATCTTTTCCTACTAGAGGAAGTATCATTTGGGGTCGTGAATTCTTTTATAAGTACCTACCCAAAAATCTTACTTATGAGGAACACAACTGTTCCTCTGAATATAAACCTTGCCAATTATATTGAATTGGATTT